>JAQIYD010000091.1:0-13366 GCA_034699565.1 Anurida granulata
CGTCTACCAATATTACTACAGACACCGGAGAAACAAACATGGCTCAAATCCTATACCGCCATTCAAGCGAAAAAAGGTCACCACAGAGCAACTTTAATTGAAATTTTAACGTTCTCAAATAAAACTAATTTTTTTGTGACGAGCCGATTCATTTTTAGCTCGGATTTTAAGGGGTGAGGTATCTGGGATCATAAATAAATTATTGTGGAATTTACGGAATTTTACTTGGAACGTTTTATTAATATTTGATTCTGAATGATTTGTAATTTTTAATGAAACATGGAAGAATGGTCAAGGATTGACACATTTGGAAAGATCCAGATCCGGAATGGTGGTCCCGTTTGGACAGCAGTACTCCCGACTCAGGTAACAAGCACAAGGTTCCCAGTTGGGGAAACAGAGGGGAGGATCCACAATGTGCGAGCAACAAAATGAGCTCAGAGTTGGCTCAACGCTACACCGACATTCTAAAGAGAGAGGGAAATTTGGAATTATTGGATTAATTACGAATTACTCTACTTAATTAGGTTAAAATTAGGTTAAATTAATCTAAAAATAATGCTAACCTTCTTCCTGGGAATAAATTCCAGAAACCGCCAGAAGAAGGGCGAGAGTGATGCTCCATTTTCTCCAGGAACTCAGCTGCAGGCTCATAGATTTGAAACCTGGATGGTGTGTGTGGTGGAATAATCAACGAAATAATCAAGAGATTTGTGATAATTTCCTCCATAAGGAGTAATTAATTGGTGATAATTACAATCAAGATTCAGTTTGATTTCAGCTGCCCACTTACCTTGCGTTTTATCGCCCCTCTGGCATTCATTTACTGAGAAGAGAACTAACACTTATTTATCTTGGGTTAGCTCAGCTCATCGGAAAACCTTCAACTTTTTTTGCAGAGGAGTTGATTTACGTAGGCGCCTCAAATAAATTAATAAAAAAATTTTGCATTATTACGGAAACTTTATTTCATGAAATCAAGTGACGGTACCATAAAATTGAATTTAGTTTTGTAAATTAGAAAGTACGGAGCCAATTAAATAGAACTGAACTAAAGTGATATATGGAAAATTGAAAATTAAAAGTCAAATTACTAAAATTGTACTTACCTAATTCGCGTATTCGAGCAGACCGATTCCGAAAAGCGATTCTATCAAAAAGTTTTGGCGGGAATTCAAATTGTCAAGTTGAGGGCAGATTAATCGAAAATAGTCCGCGCGGGATTCAGTGGACTATTCTTGAGGCGATGTTAATTAAATAAATGAAGAAAGATAATTAAAAAAATTTGAACAGTTTATGCTTCTATTTTCGGAGGTTTGACATTATACAAGTTGACAACTCGGTTTTTTTGGCCATCCTTGTAGGGGAAAGACCGTACCAGTGGTGGGTTTTCGTTTCGAAATTCAAACGAAAAGACAATTTAGATTGATACAACCGGAATACCCAGGATCAACCCAAGGAGGTTGCGAAACAAATGGCGAATGAAGTTGCGGCATACTTGGCTTCGTCTCATCAGAAGGGCACCATAACTGGTAAATCCAAGGATGTGATTAAGTCGTAGGAATAGGAACTCTCCTGCCTCTCACTTTATTTGTAATTTTCGTGTAATAAGTTTGTCTTCTAAAGTAAGTTTAAGATGCAGGAGTGTAAGGGGTTGCTGACCTCCTGCGTTTGATAAAGTAAACCACAACCCCACCGACTACAATCACAATAAAGATGAGGAGAATTACAGTGATGAGAGTCCCTGGGCCTGCTTCACTGACTTGTTTCGGATGTTGACACTGGACAGTCTGGACATAAGGCGTGAATTTCTTTGGATATCCAACCATATGGGTGGTGGATTTAATCCTGTCCGTGTGACGATAGTAGCACTGCGTCTGCCTCGGGGCATTTCGGAGGAGGTACAAGGATTCCTTTACCAGTTGGTCATCCCAGTCTGTCTTGTTCTGAAATTTGAGAGGAAAATGACACTTTTGATACACCAGTGTTCAGAATTCGGCTAAGAGTAATGGGACTACCGCGAGATAATCAGTGAGTTTGACATCCTTGAGGTGAAGGGGAGACAGAATTGTGGGATCCACTTCGGGAACAATCGGAGCCAATTCGTCAATCCCGGCTAGGGTCGCAATGGTTGTTGGGGAAAGTCCCGAGAAACAAGAGCGATCGTCGGCCATTCTTGGGTAATAAGCAATGAAGACATGGCACATTTCCTCACTCGTTTGAAATCCACCCTGGAGTTGGACAAAGACCATTTGGGAAAATTTTAAAATTGGCGCCGAATTTTTAAAATGTATTCAATGATAATACCAATGTGGTTTTGTTGATGGCTGAGGTATTGTAGTAGCATTCCACGGTGACTTGGTCACCAGGCAGGATTTTCCGGATTTTGTTATAATGCCAATAATCCTGGTAGTTGAAATCGTAGTTCTTCTCGTCGATGAGGGGCTCCAGCTCAGTTTCTCCCCGGAAATGCCGAGCTTTGACCCTTGTGGCCAAAAGATGGGCATGGACCATGATGGACATGACGTTTATTCCCTCCGGTGGCATAGTCTGCAAATAAAATTAAACCGACAGAGTTGTCATAAATCGTTTGTGCAATAAAGTTAATCACGTTGTACTTTAAAGAAAAGTTTGCCAATTTGAAGGTAACGTGAAGAATGGAAGCAGGGAAAAAAAACTGAACTTTCGGAAAACATGTTACCTAACCTAACCTAACACGAGTGGGACAAATATGGCGTACTTTTTCAAAAAAGAAAGTTTACTGACCCGAAAATTTGAAACATCAAACAAAAAGATGGAGATCTTTGATTTAAAATTTTGTAAGCCTTACGTCTTCGTGGCATTCAGCACTGCAATGCCCAACGACAACAATTTCCTCCTGCCTTGGTGGTAAAATGATCCTGTAGTCCTCCACTGAGCCCATCAAATAGTTGTCCGCATCATATTTCCTCAACTGCTTCGTCATGTACAATCGGAATCCGCTCGAATCCACAATGTTTTTCTGCAGGTACGTATTGTCGTAATGGACTTCCAGCATGTAAAACACGGAATTGTCATCCTGACCACCTCCCATGGGGAGCCCCGCATCTTTCGGAAATTCAAAAGGCCCGCCACCTACCGTCCAAATCAAGTAAAAGGAGCGACAGTGGAGGAGATCCGGCGGCATGTTGTTCAATCCCGGAATGCACTCGTGGTCAGAGGATTTTAAGAATGCGGCCAAAACTGACGGATCCGGATGTTGACACCGGAAGAGGACAAGGTGGTGGACAAAGGGCTCGTTGCCCGGTTGGACAACCACGTCGTACTTGACAACATGTCGCTTTTCTGGGAACGGGTACTTGACGACGGAGCAAAAGTACGTGGTTTCCTTGACGGGGATGCGGGATTTTTGAGAGACAATGTCCCAGACTTCAAGGTCATCTTCTAGCTCCCCACTACTGCTCACCCCCGGGTCATCCATGAGGAGGCGCATGGAACGGGACCCACGCTTGTCGGATTTGTGAATTGGGACGGAGTTGGCATCAACTGGTTTGACGTCACCGTAGGCCCAGAGGAGCCGAGTGACCCCGTCAGAAATTTCTCGGTCAAATTCGGGGTCACACGTGACCCAAGCGCGGCTGAATTTAAACTCCATGTGGGTCTCATTCTGGGACGCCCCCTCGAGAATCCAATCCTGATTTTCGTCAATTGTTGGCAGCTCCTCACTACTCGCGAACCGATCCTGAAAAAGAAATTGAAAACTGGCAACATTCTGTGAAATCTGGCAAGAGACGCCGAACCGGCAACAGCGTTTGCAAAATAAGGCAACTGTGTAAAAAATTTACGTGAAAGTGAGCAACTCCGGAATCGTCGAACCAGCCAATGACAATGTCGGAATTGATCATTCCTCCATTGGGTGAAATCCCAAATCCGAACCATCCTTTGGCCTTCACTTGAACCGTAAACCCAATTTCCTTTGTTTCCGTATTTTTTAGCCAACTGAGTCGGAAGGAACCCTTGGCGTCAAGGACGGCGTGGTGACTAAAATCCGACCTCCGATTCTCATAATTTTCTCCAGCCCGTTTTGGAGTTACCGTCTGGATGGAAAATAACAAGACGAAAAGGAAGGTCGTAAACATGGTTGTGTATCTACCGAGCAGGAGCATTTTCGCAACTGAAGTCCACGAAAGCTTTTCACAAACTCATCTTCTTAAATCAGATGCCACATTTTTGAAGTCCTTTCCTTAGCTCGGGCCATTCCTGACCTTGTTAAAACTGTTGTGTATAATTTATGCTCCTATGAATAGTTTGCTCGCCTTTTTTGTAGATTACGTCCTAACATTCATTTGAGACAGGCAGGAGAAGTTGGGAGATAAAAGGCCGAAGGTCAAATGTCAAGTTTAAACCCACAATTACACAACGACAGGTCCAGCAGAATCACGCAACGTAAAACTGGTTTCTGCCTAGGAGGTTAGTAGGAAAGGCGCAGAAAACATACAAAGGGACATCCGCATTTGTCAAAAATGGAGATGTTAACGCAACTTTCTCAACTTAATTAACATGAGCATAAAAGTTCCTTTGATAGTCTTTCATTCTGTCAAAACTAAAGTCAGTGCATGCCTTACATTTTACAATCCTGAGTCTTCTTATCAATCATCCGTGACCAGACCACCCATCACGACGTAAGTGGTTTGAGATGGACAGGTTTGACCTTCAAGTCATTCTGAAACTTTTGATGAGATGGGTCGTCTCTTTTGACAATAATATTACAAACGTAGGAAATTCACTAGAGGAATAATTAACAGAATTGAACATTTAGCCCATAATTTGGACTGGAGGAAACCGCAAGTAAAATGTTTCATCCTTAGTTAGCTCAAAAAGCTAAACGTAGTAGGGAAGAATAACAGGGATGTGAAAGTGTGAAAACAGTGGGAATTCCGTCAGTCCCCCACTCTCGAGTATTCTTGTTAGCAATTTCATGTTTTCAACAACAGACCACAAAACTCGAGTCGAATGCGGAGTTGACTACGTCAGGTTAGGATTGGATTGGATTGGCAAAAGAGAGGCTCGTGGCAGTTGAAAACAGTGGGTTGCTACTCACTTCCATAAATTGACTATTAAAGTTGTTTTGAACAAAAGGCCTGTTTTTCAAGAATAGTTTAACAGCAGAACGTATCAGTAAACTACGTCGCGTCGAATAGGGACTGTAAAAAATAAAAATTGCTTTAACAAGGGGATGATGTTAATAATTTGAAAATGCATACAATAACACGAGAAATAGATTTGGCGGATTTTGAACAACCACCGAAAAATGACCAGCGTAGAACCCAAACTGACTGCGACACAAACTCGGCAACCGTGGCAGTTTTACAAGAGTTTTAATGTTAAGCTGAGTAAAAAGGGAACATTTTGTTCTTCACATTTCCTTTTTTTGATGAGCCCAAAATGAGCAAGGGTGTTTACAAATCCCGTTTACAAAGTGGTATTTCAAATGAAATTGGTAAGATTTTTGAATTAGTTTTAAGTAATTCGAAGAGAAATACCATCCTATGATTCTTGAGACTTTCCAAAAGTTGAGTACATTTTCAATTCAAATGGACCTCAATTGAAACAGAGAATTCCGTCAGTCCCACACTCTCGAGTATTCTTGCTGGTATTTCAAACCAAACAAGCCCGTGCCTAGGCACAGGTTTGTTTGGTTGTGCTCGCTAGCTCGCAGCGTCGTTTTCTGGGTTGTCAACTTTTCGGCATTGAAGCGCTTAGCGACCTACCTCCACCACCACCAGAGTGGGAACTCACATTTTCAATTTCTTTCTTTTCCCCAACACAAAAAGGTTTTTTTCTTCGTCAATAAATGAGGTCTCCGTCTGAGGCATCTGATCACGGTGTCTTTGTCAACCATCGCCAACCACCACCACTAAAAATGAACCATTGTCCTTTCCTCCACGCGTATGATTATAGTTGATGTTCTCAGCAACAGACGACAAAACTCCAGTCGAATGCGGAGTTGACTACTGGCAAATCCTGCTGGCAAAAGAGAGGCACGTGGCAGTTGAAAACAGTGGGCTGCTACCCACCTCTATAGACTGACTGTTAAAGTTGTTTTGAACAAAAAGCCTGTTTTTCACGAAAAGTTTAACAGCAGAAAAGTGTTGGAGCGCTGATTGTATGAGTAAACTACGCCATGTCTAATGGGCTTGGTAGAAAATAAAAACTAGGTTTACAATTAATTCCCTGGTGGATGATGACTTGTTAATAACTGGGAAAACATACAATAAAATGAGAAATAGATTCGGCGGATTTTACCACCGAAAAATGACCAGCGAAGAACCCGAACATTAACCCGAGCTTAATCCGACATTTATTCGGCAACTGTGCTTGTTTTACAAGGGTTTTAAAGTCAAGATGACTAGAAAGGGGATGAAATGAAGACAATTTGTTGTTTACATTCCTATTTGATGAGCCCAAAATGACCAAGGGTGTTTTTAAATCCCGTTTAAAAAGTGGTACTTTAAATGGAATTGGCAAGATTTTTGAAAGTTTGTCATCATTTTTCATTTCTGAACAGTTTTAAGAATTCGAAGGAAAATACGGTCCTGTAAGAGGTTTGCGTGCTAAATGCTGAATGCTGAATGCTAAATGCTAAACGCATTCAGCCATTCCAAAAGTTGAATTCATTTTCAATCGAAGTCGTCCTGAACTGAAGAAAAGTAAATTTCTGATTTAGTTTTGCTAAGAAATGCGAGTTTGAGGTGTTTCATTTTCATTCACCTAGCCAAGATCTTACTTTTCACCAATGATTACAATATAATACAAGCCTTTATTCACATATGAGTTCCCGTTGATGTTGGTGGTGGTGGTTGGGAGTGGCTTAGCGCCCCAATTACGAAAAGTTGGCAACTCACAAAACGACGCTACAAGCCAGCGAGCACAACTAAAGTGGCCTGTGTGCAAGCACGGGCTTGTTTAGTTTTAACCAATAATGTGCTATGCTTGATTTTCATCGGTTTATAGAGCTAAAGAGAGAAGTTCAAGGGAAGTAACCTTCTGATTCTCACAAAAATACTTTCAGGGTATCCTTGTACAGATGAGGAGGGTTGCGAAAGATATCAAAAACACAAAAGCGTAAAAATTGCAATTTTTAAAGTTTTTGAAAGGCCATAGGCCATAGTTTACATGAGAGTTCCCGCGGTGCGATTTTGCTGAAAATTGGCATGAAGATGAAGAATGCATTCAGAAAACTTTCCAAAAACATCACAAATTCTCGCGATTATATAAAAAAAAAACTTAAAAAATTGAGCCGATTATTAACAGGGGTTTAAAAATGATAGTTTGGGTATTTAGAGAACTTGTTGATTCTGAAAAAAGAAAACACAAATTTTTCAACACGGCGAGTGTATTTTTGGAACAAAATCCAAATTGCTTATGATAAAATGTATCTTGCAAAATACAAATTGGCTAGAGAGACATGTCTGAAACTCCACTGCGTAGAATTCGTTCTGATTGGTGATGATGACGGCATGTACATTGGGTATAAAACTCCGTGCCGGATCTGCTGAGATTTATTCTCTGCTCTCTCAAAACTGCTTGTTCTGATACACTCATCCCATCATGGCACCAATCCTAACGTGCCTATTTCTCCTCCAAGGTTTTGTTTACCTTTGTTTTTCTCTACCAGAAATCGTAAGTCAACTTTGCCGATTAAATTTTTGAATAAAATTTGGATTTTTGAAGGAAATGATTTTTATTGGATATTGCTGTAGGGTAAATTTGCGGATGTACCAAAGACGATTAAGGAGGCTGGAGACAAAGGAGAGTCTGAACTTGAACTGTTCATAGGTTTGAATGAAGTTGCCACAGAAATTGTACTTCCCCCTTGGATATCACTAACCCAAGATGGACGATTACTCAAATTTACTGCTGTTCCTACCCAATATAACGCAACGGGCTTAACTACACCTTCGGGAGCAGCAGAGGGGGTTGTAATATTCGAAGTCAGGCTCAAAGGATACGCTCTGGAAACTCAACCACGATACATGTACGGGCTCACACTCAAATCAGGACCCAAGTTCGCCCTCATCAGGGCTGGTGTTTTGAAAAATACATTTAATGAAGTATTCACAGACCATGATTACGAAACATACAAAAGGACGAATGAAGAAGTCAAAGCCACGGTGGTGGAAACTGTGGTAAGACTCTTCTGGGAAAACTTAAAATGTCATTTATACAAAAAGCAAAGTAGAAAAGGTAGCTAAAATGTCATCCTTCCCTGTTTTTGCCTGCAGACGTGGTACGAAGGGACTGATGCATGTCTCATGTACATACAAACTGCCCTTACGAATAAACTCACTAGAGAAATAAAAGGGGTCGACGAACTCAAGGATTTTAAGGACGCGGGGTTTACTTTCGAGGCCCTTGGCCGAACGACTTGGATTCAGCAAGAGAAACCTGACACGACGATGTTTTGTGGTGTCATCAAGATTTATAAAAATAAAGCAGAGCAGGAACTCGAGAAGCCCTACATGGCGTTCATGTCGTCATTTGAAAAGGGGAGAAGAGGGAAAAAGAGCCCAATTGTACCGAGGCATGGATGCACAGGGGCTCAGTTGTCACCTGAATTTTCTGTCGACCTAGCCGGAGCTAAGGAATCAATTTACGACCTGATTAGAAGTATTAATAATCCTCCGTCTGACGATGAGATTTCAACGATGGACGACAGTGAGATACCGCCGTGCGATACGTACTCCACGCAAGAAAAAGGAAAGTAGCATACAAAACACTATAACAGTCTTATTACATATGTATGTACACGATGCAAGTTTGAACACTCATATTTTACAAAATAAAATTCATGTCTTCTGAAGTTTTAATTTTAGCCTATAAATATAATTTTGGTTTTTATACTGTTCCCAACAGAACCGAATCAATTTTTAAAATTTAGTTATTGCCTACCCAGAGCATTTTAACCGTTTAATAACGAGTGGTTGGGCTTTTTCGTTTTAAAGCCAGGGGTCTTTTTTGAACTAGACACAAGAAATTATGAGACTTGCTTTTCTTACGCATTGCCACTAAATTTAAACTCAAGTTCCAAATCATTTACTAAAGTAATTTTTTTGACCTTTGAAAGAGTCCAATTTTCATCAAAATCTCAAATTTTACACTTTGGATATTTTTTCATTTCAAATATTTCAAAATGTGGAGGTTTTTCCAAAACTTCCATTTAGATCATATTTCAAAATTTTTGTTTTTCAAATCATTTTTTAAAATTTCGATTTGTTTTCAGAATCCGAAATTGTTTTAAAAAGTTTTGATATTTTTTCAGTTTCCAATTTTTTCAGTTTCAAAAGTTTTACATTAATCTCAATATTTCAAAAAATTTTTTTTTTAAATGTTTTGAATTTCCCTTTCAACATTTCGACGAATGCATAATGAACAATAACCCTTTTGGTTAACTGTCTTGTTGCTTTGAGAGGATTTGAAAGAATGGGTGAAAAATGAGGGAGATGGAAGCAACGGGAGTCTGATTTTAAGTAATGTCAAAATTAAAATTCCAAAATGTGAATAAGAGAATCCACAATTTTTGGCATTTCAGTGTCGTTTTTTGGCATTAGGTTAAATCATGATTTGATGAAAATAAAATAGAAGGCGGGTTCCAATTAGAAGCCGGGAACTGAGTGGTCAAACATTAAATAGAATTTTTGAGCTTCTATTAGGAAATTTATGGTATTATTATTCTCAAGTTCATCATCAGCCAATGGCAAAAAAATCTTTTCACACCTGGGTCGTACGCTCCTGCGGTGCACCAGTTGTTCGTTTGGTACGAAAACAAGTTACAGGGAAAAAGCATTTTCCGGTATTGTCTTTGTTTTTTTTTTAGAACTTTAAATCCTTAAAAAAGTTGTCAAGTTTTGAAGAAAAACATTTGAAGAAAGTACTTTTTGGCCATTTGTGACAAAATCAGTTGCCGATTTTTAGAAGCAATAAGTGGAAATTCCAAACATGAAAAAGAGCGCTTGTTATTATTTTATTGTCAGATTCTAAGATATATTTAGTAAAATGTGCGTTTTGGAATCTTAATGTTTTTTAAACGTTTTTGTAGGAACTACGCTCAATTTGAAGTACTTTTAGTCAACTAAATTTTATTAATTAGTTTACACTTAAATTAAGCCACGACTCAATCAGCCACTTTTTGCAGCAGGACAATTAACTTTAAGTCTAGAAGAAGAATTCTTAAGTTCGGATTTTGGTTTACTTTTACAGTCTCCATAGACAAAGTTCAATTTCTGAATATCGCCGCAGGTTAAACTGCTCCGCTGGCCAACGATCATCGACTTCACCTTCGACTTGAACATTTCCCTGAGTGTCATTGTCATTGTGGATTTGACGGTAGGTTTTAAAAAGAAATGGGTTGGATCATCCAGTGAGTAGTGCATAATTGAGTAGAAATCATATGGATTCTCCTTGAAAAAAGTGCTGCTCATTAAGTATTGTCCATATTTCCTCTTTTCAAATTGATAGAAATCGTTTTTGGTTTTGAAGGATGACTCGGGTGCGACTGAAACATAACTATCCCTGTCAGGCCTTACTTGCTCGTGTGGGAATCCAAGGGCGTGCATCATTTCGTGGGCAGCTTTCCCATAGCTGTTGGGGAAACAGTTTTTGCCCAACTTGATTGTTTGCATTGTGACTCCTCTCTCTTCGTCCTTTCGGAGGTAGCCAAGTCCATTGGCTTGGCAAGTGTTCTCACCCTCCTTGAAAATACGAGCGTAATGCATGTTCCCTTTGAGAGTGAGTGGATTCACTGGGTGAAAATAAATACATTTCGTGTTCATCTCGAGGGCAAGCATCGCTTCATTTATAAACTTCAATTCCGAAGCACCTATACCCAAACGAAACAGTTTTAGAGCAGAACTATTTAACATTTAGGTCAAATCAAATGCGAAAGGTTTTTCAATTTTCTAGAAAAATTTGCCATGCCCTTGTCTCCAAATAAAAAAAATGCTTCAAATTGTTAAAATTTTCGAATTTCGACAAAATTCGTGGGAAATTCAATTTCAAAATTGGACTCTTTGGACTAGACTATAATCAATAATTTTCTAAAACCTCAAAATACTCATAAAAAGGCAGTATGGGAATGCGGAGCGTACTTTAGGTTAGGTTAATTCCCTAATTTAATTGCTTGAGTAGTTAATTTCCTTACTGAATCCTGTTTGGTCAACGTAGAAATTAAATGCGTTCCCGGGCCACTTTCGTGGCGGGAATTCAACTCGCCCTTGAATAACTGGCCGAGGGAGATCAATTAGACCTGCCGTATCCATGTCATCTGCCGTTCCAGCAGGTTCCTGAACGTTTCCCATTAAATACGGACTTTCATTTGGATCAGATCCATCTAAGTTACCCGAAAATAATGATTCACCTTTTGCAGTGGAGTTTATTTTTATGCCAATTAAGAAAAAATTAACTTACAGTTATCAGCTTGCCTTCGAAAAATGTTGTGACCTTCCGTCAGGCCCTCATCAACTTCGCTTTTAGTACTCGTCCAATTGTCAACTGAAATACTTTGAATTCCATCATCAGGAGTCAGGAATGTTGGTTTTGCAAACAAGATGTTTGGTTGAAATGAGAAAACTAAAAGAAAACCCAACTTTGACTTCAACATTCTCTGTATCGAAAATGGAATCTGCTTCAGCGAATTCGATGCAGGATTTGATGAAAAAGTTTAGCTTCCAGAGAGAATCAAAATATTGGAGGTGAGGGGTCCTGATTTATAAGAAGGTTAATGCGGGCAAGTAAGGCTACTACTATTTTTGAAGGCAAAAGATGTTAAGGAATTCAGTATTACTTCCAAAAGTTCACATGAAGGACGAGGTCACTGAGAGTCCCTGATGGAATAACTTATTAAAATTAAATTATTACAATTTGAAATGTGAGTGGTTCTCAATACAAAACCATTTTGTGATTGATTTATTAACGCCGTTTGTTGAAATAACTCGTCCATGAAACGATTCATCCACTACTATTGCTGAAAAATTAAAATAAGGTCACAAAGTGTTAAATTTTAATTTGAAGACTTTGAACGTCTAAAATGATTTTTACCATTTTTTCGTTTTAAAAGAAAAGGGTTTTTAAGTGTGATCTGAGAATTTTTCTTTAGAGCATCATGGTTAGTTCTAGGTCACGAAAATGTGGGTCATTTTTGTTGTCTGAGTCATAATGTCATTATCGTTGTTGCAGAAATTTACAATGAAGTTTAAACATTTAGTATTTGTGAATTCGTGGTGATGCAGGTTTTAAACCAACGCGGTTCCTTTTTTAAAAATGTTTAACAGTTTATGATGAACCTTGTCAGAAGGTTCGGTTTGAGGCATAAACAATCAAATTTTTATAGAATTCGGGAAATACCAGTCGTAAACTCGTATTTTTCTTATTAGATTTCAAACATTTCGAACTAATCCGTAACTCTGAGCACGTCTTATATTAAGAAACATGACAGATCGATTAGAGTCCAATTCCAATTTATGGAGACTTCGATTTTGATGTGGTTGCGAATCTAGGTCATGTATTCCAATTATACCTTAAATGTTCGCCATGCACGTAATTTTTGCTAGAAATCTATATATAAATAGTCAATCCTACTTTCAGGAGTTGCATTTCAATTTTCTGAAATTGACAAATAAACATTTAAGGCCAAAATGTTGTCCAGAAAAATTCTTCATAAATTCAGCCTCCTAATTTACCTCAATACGAAACTCTATCTCATCCCAAGCTTTTGGGATAAAATTGACCAAAAATTTACTCCGCCGAAAAGAAGACATAAATTGTTGGGATTCGCATTTTGTGCGGTCGAAATTCCATATAGGATTTGGATTTACGTTGCGTATGGTTCCATGCTGTACGGTGCACTACAAGATCAAAAAACCATAATGCGCTGTCTACTCCCACTGATGTATCTCTGTTGTCTAACTTACTGTCTTATCATCCTTTACACCTCACATGCCTATCGCTCTGAAATTGAAGAATTTGTCAACTTATTCTTTCAGTTGAACAATCATTTTGGTAATACACTTTTTTTAGTCAAAAAATAAAAAAAAAAGATTCATGTGTCTCCACATACGAATGAATTAATTGTTTCTTTTGCCAGTCAAACTATTTTCAATCAACGACGAGGCTATGCCTTTTCAAAAATTCTTGAACCAAATCCTGATTATGATGGAACTGACCACAATATTTTGCTCTGTTGTGCCGGGATTAATTTGGGCTCAGAATTATTTCAAAGTCAATGCATATATTTTTTATTTTGGACCCAACCTAGGTCTATATTTTTACAACATGTTGGTCCCCATCTGGATTTGCTTGAATTGGATTTCATACTTTTATTTTGTTTTCC
>JAQIYD010000092.1:0-13359 GCA_034699565.1 Anurida granulata
GCACCGGCGTGGGTGTTTAACTCGAATTTTGGCGCGCGTCACATGGTCTGATTTTGGCCGTTATATTATCCTCTATAATGAATGAGGCACCGGATCATGCTTCCATCTACCCTCGTCACCCTGAAGCTTACCACCACCGCCACCACCAAAAAATTAGGAATTTTATTATAAGAGAATGAATTCTCCGTGTGGTGCATGGGTGTTCCTTTTGATTAAATAAAACTTGAGTTTTTACGCAAGTATAACCGACTTTAAAGCTCATTTTTGGGTTTGATTAGGTCGAGGCAAGGAGATGTGTACTAATTATTTGGTAAAATAACTACATAACTGTGAAATTTTGAAGGATAACAGATGATAAAATATGAGAAGGGATAAGAGAGTAAAAAAGGAGAGGTAAACAACGCTTTTTGGGGTGAAAGTATAAACAGAGTTTGGCGCTCTCTTCAGAATTGAGCGGGCCTACTAAATCAGTGTAGGCCTAGCTAAACCTACCGTGTAAGTAAGCTAGATTATGCATTTTAAAATCCGTATCCAATCTTAAGGCAGAAATAGGTAAGGTGGTGTTTTTCACACATAGGATTAAATCGTCATTAGTTACTGCTACATAAATAATTTTCGACAAGGGTGTCGAGATAATTTGAAACTTAATGCCCTCGGAATTCGAAACTAACAGACTGAAACGAGCATGGAAGATTCTCTGATTAAAGTTATTGTTGAGGATCCAACACTTCCAATCCAACATTTAACAATAAAAAAATACAACTCTAAACTTTAACTTTGTTGTAGTCTCTTCGAACGACTTGGACTATGAATAAAATTAACTCCGTTTTTAGATTCTGATTAACAATGAAAAAATACACAAACTTTTCATTCCAGCTAGAAAATATAGAAAAAAAAGTGTCGTTGTATTGTATCTATTTTCTAATCTGCCAGAAATTAAACAACCGTAAGCCTGATTTATTGTTTAAACTATTTTAGAAGGAAACCTAACCTGCTGAAGGACTAAGCAGAATATTAGCGCATGTGTAGCAGACAAATGTATCATGCGACGGATACAGCCAAAGCCACGCAATACACCCTTTAAAAGGTTAAATCAGTATTCAAATTTTTTGTGTTGAATGTCATATCATCAACTGCATTGATTTCTTTCATTGGCGAAAGGCACAATGGATTAGTCCGCTGGTTTCAGAGTCGGTGTTATGTTCTTCCGCCCTACAATATGCATAAGGAGGGAGTGTGAATTGCTATTGATTAGGTCAATCCCAAAGGCTCACGCCGACCGGGCCTCAAATTGGGCCCATATCGGAAATTCCAATCATTTCCGCACCCTAACAAACTCAAACTTAAAAGCTTAAAAATGAAGTTTAAGTTTGATTGACAACTGCTCTGTAAAAATGTGTTTGTACCCGACCAAAAAGTGGGCTGCAGAAAGCGACTAAAAAAAGCAGCAGCGGAAAGTCTTCAGAAATTTCGGACAAGCTCCTCCCATTTTGCCTTCAGGCGAAATCCTGCAGCCAAAAGTCCGCAGAACAAAGAAAGAAGAAAAAAATAAGTTCTGCGGACAATCCGCTGCAGACATTGTCCGCTCAGTCTTTGCTTTGAAAGTGTCTATCCAAACCTGCCCTCGAACCCTTGTCTCCTATGCCTGAACCTAATTCCCTAACCACTGACCTATCTGCGCATTATCTGACATCAACTGTAAGTTTGACTCCCTTATTCCATTGCTCAGCTGAGGACAAATTTTTATTTCATTTTGCTCAGCATACTGGAAAGTGAACCTGACTCTTTTGACCTCAAGGCTCTTTGCGATTGAAGTACAGCACCGAAACATCCAATTATTCTAAATTAATAAGATGAACTGAAAGTTCTTGTTATTAATTTAGAATGGATTGGAATAGAACGATTGGAATTAATTTAGAATGATTAGAATTATTATGATTAACAATACGATAGCCACTAAATCACTTAAATTCGTAAATACTATTGATTTTGTCAAACTATTTATTCTCTACGTATAAGTAGAGAGAACAATAAGAGAACTTTCTGCCGCAAGATAATGACACCTTCTAGGCGGAAAGGAGTTCGCAGAAATCTTCCTGCAGACTTCACAATGGTCTGCTTGGGAGAGTAAGTCTGCAGCTTTTTTGCTGCAGCGACGATGCCCGCTTACAAGCAGAATATTGTCCGCTTACAAGCGGAATATTGTCCGCTTACAAGCGGAATATTGTCCGCAGAAAACTTTCTGTAGACTTTACAATGTTCCGCATAGGAGAGTAATTCTGCAGCTTTTTTCCCGCTGGCGACTCTCTCAAATTTTAAGCGGAATAAAGTCCGCAGAAAACTTCCTGCTGACTCTACAATATACTAGTAATGAATTTATGTCTGCAGCTGACTGTCCGCTGAGTAAACAACAAGGCGCTGCAGAATTCTGCAGCCCACTTTTTGATTTCTGCAGCTTTCTGCAGCCTTGTTTTGCTCCGGGAAATTCGGATTTTTGCGAAATTTCGGTGTTATGTTAGGTTGTTTTTACTTAAACGTTCTTTAGAAATAAGACATGCTCACTAATAATCTGATTTCAAGTTGTAAATTCTGCTTTTGAAAAATGTTTACCACAGGCAGGTGTGCAGGTCCTTTGACCTTTGAAAACTACATAACTAAGCATTACAGACACCAACATGTATTTTTAGAGTCAGAGGGGTAATACCTTTTGAATGACGCCTTACTACGCAAAAGGTCAAGTGGAGGTCAAACTTAACCTTTGACATAGCGGCCTGAAATTTTTTGTGGATGACCCTTGGGGTTAGCGGAACACACCCTAACATTTTCATGTAACGCCACACTGATATCGACACCATCACTACCAATAATTTATGTCAATGAGAGCTGGAGCTTAATTACCGAACCCATTTGATTGCTACTGAATTTGATGGTTACTCTTGCAATATAAATTCTACAATGAGTCGATTATTAAAGTTAGTGGTAAAATTTAAGGACTTTTTACTTATTTGGAAATAAATTTTTGACGTTCTCGAGAAATCAAAATCGATGATCAGTTTATTCTTAAATCGAATAGCCCAAAGGCCTAGAATATTTCCTGAATTACGGATGAGTATTTAACAATTCCTGCTGAACATGTATTAACCAATTATTGTGTGTATGCAAACCGCGTTTGGTAAAAAATTTAAATTGTTAAATTTAAATGTTTAGTCACTTAATTCGTTAAACAGTTAAGGCTCACGAACGGAGATGGGGAGTGTCTAACCTTTAACTTGAATTATTAGCATTTTAACCAGACTTTGTAGTTTAACGGCTTAAATGAAAAATGCCATCTTTAAATGAACACCCTGTTTTTAAAAAGCATTGCACCCAACCAAGTGATGATGGGAAAGTATGCGAACGTGAAGGCATAAATAGCCCGTCTTGTTGATTCATGAGGGTTGAAATGATGTTTTTCCGTTTAAAATTGTTATTTTTAAAATTTAACGGTCCAGTAAAATGTTCAGAAGTTTTTGGTTAAAAGGTAATTTTGAAAACAAAATGTTTTGCATTTTTGAGTTAATTCGATTTTAAGAATAAAATGTTCGGCGTTTTAGCTAAAATTTCAAGACTTTAATATTATTCATTTGAAAATCAGTTTTGACTAAACCGGCGGTTGTTCACTACTAATAAATACAAACAAAAAATAGACCCTGTGTACCACCATCTACTAGACTAGAACTTTAAAAGAGGTCAAGATCAAAGCTTGTCGTAAATTCTCAAAATCTTTGTTAAATATCGTTTTCATGTTTGCTTGGTTTATATAAGTTTCAGATTTTCCGAAAGGGTGCTCAATGATTACGTCAACAGCTTTAACTGTTACTTGACACTAACAACCTTTTAATTCAGTTTATCATTATTTTGATTCATTCTTAAGTGTTGAGGAAATTAATTACACTGCTGATTGGCAAAGTATACACAATTTATATCATTTCTTTTTATAGGTTGGTTTTAAATGCATTATTGATTATACGAGCCAAGATGCATAAAAATAAATATTTTCGTAGAATTTAGTAAGCTTCAGCAGTATACAAGTCAAAATGGTCGAACGCGAATAGTACAAATTTGACGGTATGATCCAAATGGGGTAGATATGTGTTTATTAAATTCAAGTTTTTTTCTAACCCAGCGAGAGGAGAAGGCGTCTGATGCTGTATTATGGTGGTTCTGAAAGTTTAAAGATAATAGAGAGTTCCGGATTTCCTGATTGTGATTGTGATTGTGACTGTAGCTACAGTCAGCTTGATTGTAGATTTTGGGTTCTGTTCCGGATGACGACTGATTCTGACTGTGACTGTAGGTTCTGACTCTGACTCGGACCGCTAGATTAATTCGTGGACGGCTGGATAAAATTCCAGGACCGCTGGATATAATTCATGGACCGCTAGACGGATTTCTGGGACCGCTAGACGGAACTCTGGGACAGCTAGATAGAAATCATGGACCGCTAGATAGAATTCTAACATCGCTCGTTGGAATTTTGGGACAGGTAGATGGAATTCATTGAACGCTCGATGGAATTTTAGGACCGCTAGATGGAATTTACGGACCGCTAGATAAAATTGTGCGGCCTCTAGATGGAATTCACGGAGAGCTAGATGGTATTCATGGGCTGCTCGTTGGAATTTTGGAACCCCTAGATGGAATATACGGACCGCCAGATATAATTCATGGACCGCTCAATGGAATTTTGGGACTGCTAGATGTAAGTTATGGACCGCTGTATAGAATTCCGCGACCGCTAGATAGAATTCTGCGACCGCTAGAAGGAAATCTTGGACCGGTAGATAGAATTATGGGACCGCTAGATAAAATTCTGGGACCGCTAGAAGGAAATCGTGGACCGCTAGATAGAATTCTGGGACCGCTAGATAGAATTCTGGGACCGCTAGATAGAATTATGGGATCGCTCGTTTTAATCTTGGGATCGCTAGATAGAATTCATTGACCGATAGATAGAATTCTGGAACCGCTAGAAGGAAATCATGAACCGCCAGATGAGATTCTGGTTGTGAATGTTCTTATCGGTCATGTTCACAGTCATTGACGACGGAGTACTTGACATATTCTTTACCACTTCCAATTTCCGCACTCATGTTGACTGACACGAAGATGGGACTTGAAGTAACTAATAAATTTCAGTAGAAGTTGAGATAATTTTACTTTACAAAATTAGAATTCAAAAGTGACAATTAATTAATCAAAACTTTTGTTAAGTTTCCGGAAATTAATCATGCGGAACATACTTTTTATTTTGTTATTGAGAGTCACATCTGCGCCATCAACGTCAACCGGATTTCATTTAAAGGTGAATTGAATGTTTTTTTTTATATTGAACATAAAAAGTTTTATAATTTAAATGACAATTTATTCTTATTATTCTTTAGAATCGCTGGTAACCTTTGACCTGGAAAAATTCCGGTTTACTCGTACCGATTCGTCATCGTAACAAACATTGTACATCCCTTTGGATTTGTGGTCGTATAGGGTCCATGCTTCATTCCCGGTGGTCGACAAGCGTAGTGATTGACCCCAAAAGTTTGATTAAGTGCAAGGTCAGTTAAGTCTCCATCCAGAATCAATACTTCTTCCCAACATGTATGTGTTACTTGGTCTGATGAATTGGAGTTGTAGTCTGAACACATTTTGAGACTTGAGAGTTAATATGCTAATTAGTTACCTTAACTTAATACAATTAATTTAGACTTGCTGTAAGGAAAATGTAGGATGAATGTGGAGTCACCCGTTCTGGGGTCATCTGCTAATATTTTCACGCCTGTTTTTCCAGTTCCCTCTCCCAGCCACGTCCATGGAACAGAATCCGTACTGAGGAACTCAATTGTGGGCTATGGAGAAAAAAAAAGATTGACCTATGACCTCTCCTCTAAAACAGGGTTAATTGTGAGTTCAAACTAACCTTGCACGGGGTGCTGGATGTCGATGTCATCCTGCCTTTTCACAGCCTCCACGAAATACTATTTAATCACTTTCAAAGTTCCTTTAGAATTTTGTTGGGATGAGAAGAGATTAGGATTTGGTAAAATAAGTGAGTATTAAAACCACTTAATGACTGGGGATCTGGCCGCCTGTTTCCCTGTCATGAAAAGGGAATGTAAAGTGAGTATTTTTCAAAAGCATTTGGGTTGTTGGTGGTGCACTCGGGATAGTTTTTGTAGGTAAAAGGAAATGAGGGCGAAGAACTTGGGACCGGAACCAATATAGCCTGCAACTCTCTACAAAAGTTTTATTACAAACAGAACGAGGAAGGGGAAAGCTGTCTGCATTTTAAGCTCATTTCATAAGCAACTGAAACAGACACACTCGAGATTCAACTCGAACGGCAACCACGTTTCTCTCCACGCGTTTTCTCGGGCTATAAATATATCTGAAAAGATTTTCTTATACTCCTCATTTCCAAACCGGCAGCCTACGTCTCCAACTCATTCCTCGACTAATTCCACCAGGTGTAAAAGGTGAGTTGATTTTTTGATTCTTCAACATATAGTTTTTTTAAAATAAAATGAAAACACAATACATAATTACATTCTTTATAAGCCGGAATACCTTATAATTAGCGTTGTCATGGAATATTAGAATTCATAAATGCATAAATATATTTAAACCGCTTTTATGCGTTAAAATCACCCATTGCAACATCCCGCACTTTATAGGGTTTATATTTATTTTTTGTCGGAATTTGGACCTTCTCTTGCCTTTGATTTAAGCATATTAAAGCATAGCATCGCCCCGTGTATGTGTTTCTTTAGATAGTTTCCCTTGTCAAAGAAATTCCCCTTACATTTTCTTGAAACTGAACAGTGTCGTACAATTATAATCAGTAACAACCATTAAGCTAGTCAAAAAAGCTGATTAGTTTTTGGTAGTGGAATCTTTCTAGTTCTTCAAGCCCAACTAACTGTATGAGTCCAATGAACTTGTCATAAATGGTGAAAATAAGCACGAGCATTGCATTGTGAGTTCTTGACCTCTCTTTAATTAAAACCAGAAGTGATTCAGCAAGATACGCGTTGAGCACTTACCTATAACGTCACGTCAAGTAACAAGGTTTTGGGTAGAAGGTAAAGAGTGGTGCAATAACTGGTTCCTATTATTCAGGAAACTTGAGAAGGATTGGGACATGTATAAAGCACAATGTCCTTTTTGTAATAGTATTGCGAAAAAATAAAATAGTAAAGAGGTTTCCCTGCTACAAACATGATGAAATGCGCATATTATTTGGAACCCGATGCTTTGTCAATTAAATCAGAATTATTTACATGCTCTAATTGGATAATGCGCAAAGGCCCGAATTTCTGAGTCATTGAATTTTACTCGTGGTTTTAACTCTCCAACCGGTTTCAAAATTTTATAAAATGTGATGACAATGTCCATTTTATATCATTATGTTGAACATGGGAGGACTCTAAAAACTGTTTGCATCCCTGAGATAAGAATAACACAAATATAAAATGAGAGAAACCTCAGATATTATTGCACTCTAGAAATCACAAAGGAATTTAGTTCATCAAAAGAGTTAAGCCACAAACCACATTTATGGTCGGGATAGAAAAAGATAAAAGCTACATGATGTTGGCTTAAGTCTCTTCAGGACTCGATGTTGTGTGTCAAACCAGCTGCGCATTAATTTTTTTTGACATTATCAGCTTTCCCATGATATCCAATCCGTTAGTGAAATACGCTCTAATAAATAATACGAATTGGAATACTTTTTAATCGATGAATAGGAAATGATCCTAGTATTCTAATAAGTTCAATCCAGAGCAGTTACGAGATCAATTTTAACCAAAGGGTAATATTCAAGGGAAGTTTCAGACAAAAACTTCACAATGAATGTGTCGCCCCGTTGTTGTCCCAAATATTAAATTTGGCAGGAAAATTTTATGGTTAACTTATACACTGCGAACGTGATTTATCATTATTAAAATTTATTCTGCGTGTTCAGCATCTCCCTCAACCAAACTTTTACAACTGCAAGTGGTTTGCAGCAGATAAGAAAACTGCAAGGTATTAAATACACATTTTTTCGCCAAACTCTTCTTGGTTATGACGAAATATGCTATGGTAGTCAAATTTCGTCTGAAGTGTTACAATATCTACCATAAATGTCCATATCATATTTGCCTGCAAAAATCGCAGTTGATGTTGTAATTTAACATTTTCCTTAACTGGCGCAATTTTTGAGCAACCCAAACATAAACTTTCAAATTAAAATTTTGAAGTTTTTTTTGACGAGAAACTGAGGTTAAAAGTCGCCGTCAGAGAATAGGAATTTTACGATTGAATGCTTATTATGCTAAGTGGTAAGCCGTATGAGAATAAACTCCTCCAGGATTTAAGGCCAGATTCGGAATTAATTCTTGGACATCAAAACGATGAGTGAATAAATTTTTCGATAAACAATATCAAACTCCATCGCCCAATACCACTCCTAGTTTTGAAAAGAATGTAATGCGAGAATCTCAATTTAATTATATCCTCATTCTTTACCATTTGTGTATTAAGTAACCAATAATATTAGGAATATTAAATATTCGTTTGCAGGGAAATGGAAATGAAGTATTGGGTTAAGTATTAAGGAAAGAAAATCATTTCTATTCACAATTTTCGCATTGTAGTGGAATGAAGGTGGCCGAAACACGCCAATTTGATGGTCCGGAAGATGTTGGTTGTATTTATTCCATTTAGGTCCAAATTCGGAGTCGCCAAGAATCAATGCGCATATTTTTGGATTTTATAATTCAACCACATATGGTAGACTGTGTATGGTATTTGTATATCCTATATCCACTCCCTGTAAACAACCAATTAAAGACCTGTAGGGTCAATGACAGCGATGCTTATCCATACATGCTCACAGCAAAAATGAAGTAAAAAATGTCTCCACAAATTGATTATGCGAATTGACATGTTATAAACCAAGTTTTGAAGTCTATTTATTTAAATATCCTAGCAACCCTCTGCGATGAAACAGTTAGTGCGTTATATGCTAATGCGTTAAAATCATTAAACGGGTTTAGTTATCTATGAAATAATTAACAGTTTCGGTATACATGAACTCATATCGAATTCCTTCCTGTAAATTATTTCAACCGCGATTTTTTCGTCAAACTTCGAAACATGAACCACAGAATAGCTATGAGGCTGTTTATAAATGTATAAAAATTTAGTGACTGCTCGGTAAATAATGCAGTTGTTCATTTTGTAAAATGTTATTATGTGAGTTTTAATTAAAATAAGCAAGGTAAAATAGTACTGAGTATATGACCGAATTACGATGTAAGATTATTCGACATACAATTGGACTATTACGTATTCATAGTTTGTGCAATTTATCGCACTTTTGCGAGGTGTTTTTTTTAAATATAAAGTATATGTCTCTTCCAGTTTTCCATCACCGAGATGGCATGCGCAACTATTTTTTTAAATCTATCACCACTGCTAAAAATACGCTAAATAATCAAAACCCCAAACCATAAAGATACAATTTATCACAATTTTGTAGGACAAGGATCGATCATGGAAGATCCCCAGGTGGTCAACGGCTCTCCACCCCTCGATCCTTGCGAATTTAGTGTAAAACAAGAGAAACCGGACTCGGATCGGAGAAGTGACAAAGTCCTCCAATTTGCCCTCGCACTCCAACGAAGTTCTGATAAAGGATCAGTCACATTGCAAGAGCAACGACGTCGAGCCAAAGAGCCCATCCGAATTGAGTATGTGGATCTGACTTTGTCATCTGATGATGAGGAAGAGGAAAAAGAGGATAGATTGTCAACATCCACATTACCAATTGACTTAACTACAGACAACATCAATGACATTGAAAAAGAAATGGAGCGGGTCCACGAAA
Source organism: Anurida granulata (assembly GCA_034699565.1). Lineage (NCBI taxonomy): Eukaryota > Metazoa > Arthropoda > Collembola > Poduromorpha > Neanuridae > Anurida > Anurida granulata. Next base: position 9,908 of record JAQIYD010000092.1, read on the forward strand.
TAGAGCCAATAGAACATCACCCACAACCACCACCAACCACTGACGCTGGAGAAGATCAATTGGACTACGAAAATGTAACAAGTGCACTCGAAGTGACAATGGAGGAAATTAACCGGGATTTTGAAAAAAATCAAATCCATGCTTCATTTAAACGCAGAAAGTTTTCCAAATCAGTTTGGTACAGGGGACAAGGGCTCACGATTCCATACACAGATGAGCAAAAGTGAATTGCATTGAATGGAAATCCGGAATTTGACTACAGGACAAAACTGGGTGAGAATGGAGAGGAGACTTATGCAATTTATAAATGCCACAAATGCCCAACTGGATTCCCACGAATGCACCATTATCTCATTCACATGAAGGGTCATGGGGATAACCCAAGTCTAAAATACTCCTGCGAAGAATGTGACTACGGAACCACAAATTCAATCTTTCTCGCCCATCATGCCGACAGACATCGCTTGCAAAAGGAGCCACACATTTTTGGTATGAAAAGTTTCCTTTTAAATACAAGTTTTGTTGTTGACATTTTGCCTATTTCACTGAAACTCCGCTCACAAGAAAACGCTGTCCTTGATTTACGCGCGGAAAGTAAAATATCTCGTTCTGAGCCAAAATTTAATTGGAATTTCAACTTGGTAGCCAAGCTTACCTATTTTTTGTTTCCACTTCGCTAAAATCTGTTCCTTTAACCGCGTTACCAGACAAAATAGAGTATCCAAAATGGAGTATGGACAAAATGGAGCAACACAGAAAATGGAGTATTGCCATAATTTGACTGTTAGGTTAATTTAGGTTAGGTTATTAGTTATCTCTGGCTAGGTTGACTATGTTAGGGTAGTTTAATTGGATTGATAATACCAGTTTTGCGCCATTTTGTCCATACTCCATTTTGAATAATCCATTTTGTCATGGACCCCTTTAACCGATATTAGCGTTTCTAAACCTTCAAAGTTATGTTCTCCATTCATCTAAATCAAAGTGATTTTTTTACACCAAAGTACACCAAACTGTAAACACCAGAATCATAACAAATACTATTTTCTGAAATCTGTTAGCTAATCTACAAAGGGGAAATCGTGGAAGTGCTCAGAAGCGACGCTCCGAATTTGAAACCAAAGACAATACAACCAAAAAATGCAAAGAATTTTTGGGAGCACTCGGACTAGAACTTAACGAGGAGAAAAAGCGTCACCCACCAGGTTTGCCGACAGAATCACCAGCCTTGGATTTAAAGACTCCTGAAATCTTTTCAGCGACCGAAGAAGCTTGTCGCATTGAGGCACGCAAGGGAAATCCAAACTTTAGTTACCGAATTTCTAAAAGATGTCATCCGAACGGACAAATTTATGAACGATCAACCTACAAATGTCAACAATGTCCATATAGCCATGAGAAATATGAATCATATTTAAAGCATTTGGAGGGTCACATACAACAGCGGATTTATCAATGCCATCTCTGCACCTACAGTGCATCCACGCAAATAAATTTGGGAAGACATTTGACCAGCGTCCATTCACATCCTCAAGCAGCTCAGGAAAGTAAGCCGAATTGATTTATGTGCATTCACTGAGGCAATCTTATGTTATGGAGCCAACGAAACACGTGTTTAATTTGTCGTTTTGGGTTTCACTGGATTCTACTTACCAAAATTGAAAATACTAATTGGTTTTTTTCGCTTAGGTCCTCGAAATGAGAAAGGCAGAAGGATTGGAAACAGGCGACATACGTTTCCTGTCGCAGTTGAAAAGTTGACCAAAGGATCCACAGTATCCGAAAATATTTGTGCCCAGCCTAGGAGTGCCTTGGTCGGATTTACACTGAAATGTTCAAAATGTCCTACCAAATTTAATGGCATGGGGAATTTGAGAATACATGAAAACCAGCATGGGAAATTTGATTTGAGATTGCGCTGCCCCCATTGCGACTATTGTTCGAGCAGAGATGACTATATGAGGAATCACATAAAAGTTCACTCGGAACAAAATGGAGATGAAAACAGTGAGGTGTTCACTCCCGACGCGGAAGTAATTGAGACGGAACCATCTCCCGCAAATTCATCAAATCCAAGTGACACTAAACCAAGTAAGTTCACTGGATCCTGGATCCAACTCGTTTGTTTTATGGTTTTTTGATGATGAATTGTTTTAGGTTCCCCACCATGCCCCTCCACTCTACCGGAAGAAATGTTTACCAAAATGAGAAAGGGAAATCCTCGGTTTGTATACATGGAAAAAACTTTGAATGGACATCCTATCCCGCTGGAATCTTCATTCAAATGTTGGCACTGCCCATACGCAACTATAAAATATCCTTCATATGTACGTCATCAGAAGTGCCACGAAGCAAATGCACAATTTGCATGCAACAAATGCAGCTATAGTGCAAAAACACTGCAGGGAATGAAAAATCATAATTTAGCTCATACGATTCAACATGCCAATAAGAATGAGAAATCAGAATACGTGTCTGATACACCAGCCATAACTACAGGTTACCATTTCACTTTTTCGTACTCGCAATGTGTGAACGACAAAACAAAGTTAATTATTTCAACTTTTATTTTACTAATTAGACCAAAAAGAAGAATTTGGTCCAATAACTCCAATGATTTATTCAACTGAAGAAAGAATTCAAAGAAATGAGGTTTGAGAAAAAAAAGCGAAACCATGGTTATCTTCCAAGACCTCGAAAATATATTCGTTTCAAAAATTTCAGGGACAGTTTTTTATTTCAAATATCAAGATCCAGAATGTGATGCCAATGAATCAAGAACCAACCGTGGCGGACGTTTCAACTCATGGAATTTTGAAATTGAAAGGAAATTCCGAAGAAGGGAAAAGTTCTTATATTCTGGCAGTCATGTTAGGCATGGGCTACGACCTTTGCTTGGATCACAAAGACGAAACTACCAGCATCTGTGGACTCAATCTCAAAAGTAAGTCAATCTCACAGAGACAATACTGAAGATTAACAAATTATGCTTGTTTTATCCGCCAATACTTTTGGGGTTGGGGTATGAGCAACACATTTTGGGGAATGTGCTACGCGGATAAATTGTTTACATTGGACTTTTTCCGAAGGGTGAAGTCAAAATTTTCCCGCAAAAACCAATTACAAAAAAATTGTTCATATTTCAATCGTTGACTAAAATAACTTATCGACTGGTCTTTTACAAATCTGGAGCTGCTATGCATCATCGCTACTTCATAATTCAGGAGAACAAAACGTGAACATATCACTCAAAATTTTATTGCTTCCGAGAGGATTCGAACTCGCAACCCGTATATCACGTTGCCGATATTGGATGCGTAAATTTTTGAACAACTCCCGGTCTCAATTAACTCCCAGGTCTCCGGAGCCCCGGGAGTGAATAACTCCCAGTCTCAAATAACTCCCGGGTCAAAAATGTCTTTTTTAAGAAAGGGGTCAGAAAATTCTCAAAG
>JAQIYD010000093.1:0-13286 GCA_034699565.1 Anurida granulata
ATCATGAACAGAGACTCCAACTTTCTTGTCAAAACTTTAGCGGGCTTTCAACCAAAAACAAATAGAAAGTCTCAAACTTATCCTCGTTCTTTTCGTTCTTGGAGAGATGAATAGATAGCTATTGGATGAGAATGAGGTGCTTGGGTATGAAACCGACAGTACGCACTTTGTTTCGAATGAAATGATAGAGCTCATTCTAAACAAGCAGGATGATGATGCTGCCTCAGACACGGGAATATCAATTGACGTGTATGTGGATGATGCTGCTACCAGTGCTTAGGGTAACTTATCTAATGATGTTGAGTACACCGGGTGCAAATTGGACTCTGCAGTTTTTGATCCGGATATTTCAGGAGCAGCTCGGATACCCAACAGGTGAAAGAAGTGGAGCGACATGACAGTACAGGAAAAAAAAGAAAAGAACAGGTTGACAAATGAACGGAGAAAGAGGAAGAAGAAGGATGAGAGCATGGGAGCACTCGGTCAAAAACCTGGACCCTCCGGTGCCAAACACGATCCATAAGGATCACAAAACGAAGTAAACTGCACGTAACGCTTGTGTCAAACCAGGACACGTAAAGAAGTACTGTCGGTTCTTAAGTTCTGCAAAGTCACCTGTGTATTCTCTTCTTCCGATTTTTGAAGAAGGTGTGAACGAACATCGAAAATGGCATCATTCATTGATTCTCGACCAAAATAATATTTGAACCAATTACCAGAATTTACAGCAACGCAAAGGAGAAACACCCAGAAAGTGTCAAATTCATTGGGAAATTGGCACCACAAGGATTGTGCGGTATGCTTTATCTGTATGCCGTTATCCTGCAGGTTTGGAGCGATTTCGAAATACTCACCATTAAATTTAAGGGTGTAAACACCACATGTGCGAGTCCAGGTTACAACCCTGAAAACTAATTTTGGAGGTTTGTTGAATGATTCGAACCGAGAAATCGATGAGTCCAAAAGCCTTGTATCCATTGTGTCTGAAAGTCATCTACATTGACAGGAATGTAAAGTCTTAAAAGTAGAACTCTTAAAATGGCCATAATAACTCGATGTCTTCTAGGTAATGCCCACATTACACTCATGTTGAAGTGGATAAACATGGCACTTTCTTCGGAAATTTTATTCATGATTGCCAACACTAAATTTGATTCAATCCGGCCTAATACTGTTGACCCTGATCTTCTAATCTTCAAATATTGTGATTTTCGACTGTGATTTTCCCCAGAATGAGTTTCATTGTTATTTATTAACAAATTGCGCAAAGTTAGTTTATCATGATGCATCACCCAAATAACACTAATCGTCATTTTCAACGTTCCACTAAAGTTTACCCGCTGGCGACAACTGTGTCGATGATAATTTTACTAACGTTTACTTTTCCTGTGAACAAATTCCAGTTACGATTCCTTTGAGCTTTTTTATGATTTAAATTTTGGGCTTTTACCCACTTTTCTTATTAAGTCCCAGCCCATTGGTTTTTATTGGGTTTTAATGGTTTTTATGCCTCTTAATGTGTTTTATGGGTTTTAACGGGCTTTAACTATGTTGTAACTATGAGATGGTGTGGTTACGTCAAATCCAAACACATCACCATGTGACACCAGGGTTTTAATGTTTAAAAATGGTAAAAATGTGAATAATGGGTTAAATTTTCACATTTTTCATACGAAACCGAATGTAATTTAGAATAACAAAAATGTGACAAGTGGCTTGCTTTGCACTCTCCACTGCCCGCCGTTCTTAAGAAAAGGTGCATTATCAGTTCTTTGTTCATCAAAATTGAAATCGAATAAATTCAGTGTAACGATTGTCAATTGTTCTGTTTCGTCCATAAGCTAAATCCATAAATCCCTTATACCAGTCATTTTTTTCGGTTATTAAGACATACATCTGGTTCGAAAGGAATACCATGAATTTGGTTGCTATTCACCGAGTTTAATAATGGAAAGAGCAAATAGAAGCGTTGTGGGGCTTCCTTGACCTCTGTTCCTCATTTTGTTATTTACATTTATCGAAGCTACAAACTCCGAGAATTTGAATAGAGACGTAAAAGCCAAGATGAAGGATAAAATGAAGCACAGGAATTGAAACAAACGAGAAGTCGGCTCGAGTTGGGATTGAGTGGATGCGATTCTGAAAGTTATGAGGATGAAATGAGTTAAAATAATTGAGAATTTAAGATAAGTGTGCTTTGAGTTATGAAATGTGAGGGGGGATATTTTGCAAAGTCTCATCTGGTAACTATTCCAATTGGTTCATTCATTTCCAAAATACGTTTATAACAGTGCGACTATTTTTACACAGCCCCTGGGTGTTGACGCGTTTTAATGGTTTCTATGCATTTTAATGGTTTTTATTTGTTTTAATTCGATTTAGTGGGTTTTAGCGAACAGCTGATTTGGTTAAAAGTACTTTTTCCCACTTGATTTTTTCGCAGCACGTTTTAAACGTTTTAAAACACTTAGAAACGGGTAAAAAGCAGTTTTAAAACAGGGTTCCAACACCGGTTTAGGACGACAAAATTCAATAAGAAAAAGTATCTTCTGCTTCTATACCAATCGAACGTTATCCTCCTTTGTAAGTTTTTAACTGGAATTCAAACAATTTCAATTGACATTTTTTCAAAATTTTGGAACATTTGAAAATTTCGAAGAAAAAAACTAAATTATCATACTTATACAACAGTGAACATTCACATCCATCTTCGAATACCAAAATCCCAAATCCTTGTGGCATATAACATGTGCAAGCTTCATAATTTGGAAACTTTTCGAAATTAAAATTTTGAAAGTTCCATTTGTCATACTTATTGGGAATTAGAATTTTTCCTCTTTTACAATGGAAGAAGTTCGGTTGGAAGATTTGGACTTGGTGCAGTCCAATTAGGTTAATAAAATTATATTTAAATTATTTCACAATTGCTACACAATTGCACAATTGTAAATTCCTTTTCTCTGGATACCACATTCTTGTTTCATGAATAAAAACAGTTAACTGTTACAAAGCAGAAACACAATTATTCGTTCAGCCATTCCTCTCAAACCAATGGAGCAAAACTTAGCTTAAATTTAAAATAGATAAGTTATTCTTAATTCATTACATCAGTCAAAATCAGCTCAAGAAAGCATAAATCTAATGTCAGAAACTAATACTTAGATGATAATAACTACACTATAATAAGGCAAATCAAACGTTTTTCTACCTTTCAGTTGATTTTTCCTTATTGATTGAATTGAAGATGATGCTGATGACATAGTTGTTGACGGTTGATGTGATTGTGTTTGCCATAACAATATAGCAGATATCGGCTTCCAATGTTAGGATGAGGGTGATTGACACCGAATGCCTCACGCGCTGCCACGCCCCCTGAACAATCGCTCGGTTTCTTCGTTTCTATCTGAATTCAGAAATCTGTTCCTGCTCGTCACTGTGCAGCTGAAATAAAATTTGAGAAATAATTATTAATTTGATCATAAATAATCCTATCTTCTTTCTTTTGGAATTTAAATCTAATGAGATTGAGTTTAGATTTAGTAAAATTGATCAAAGCATAGATAGTTTGAACTTCATTTTATACATGAGCCACGAAGGTAGAAATCAAACATGTACGTTACCTGTCTGTGAAATACTCGTCTGATTCTGATTCTGTGTTGCCCGATACAACAGAATTGTCCAAAAATTAACTTGCATTTTTCAAATCGTGATAAATAGGAGGATAATATTTGAACTAGAACAAAAATGCTCATTTCTTAATCACAACCAAGACTACTCGAATAATTAAGAAAGACCGTGAAAAGATTAAACGTATCATTAACTTACAAAAGTATTATTATCTCTTCCCAAAGATGGTGGATATTCTCCCTTATTCTCGTCGTACTTGAATCCTGAAAAGTGAGATTATTTATGTTCATAATTTGGACTAGTCACGATTTGACCCACGACTTTAATTGATAAATATAATGTCAATGCATTTTTCAGACCTGAAAGTAGAGCCGAACTGATTTGATTTGCTGAGAAACTTTTCAACATGTTTCTGCTCGATGAAAACTAACGCGTGTGGAAGGCGTGAACACGACTCGACTTTATTTCAATTATAACTTGAATGGAAACGAAGGAGAAGAGAGAGAGGGAGAGCTGGTGAAGGAATTGGGAAAATGAAGGGTCGATTCTCAAGGTTCTAAAACCTTTGGGTATTTTAGAAGCTTGAGAAGTTCCATTTGATTGATTTCCATTTATATTTTCTTGGTTTTCAAGTTTGAGTTCTTTATTTAGAGTTCTTGGAAATGTGTTCATTTAACCTACCGAAATAACCCAGCGGCCCAGCTTCTAAGTGCCCTGTTTCAAAATTTAAGCTTTTCGTCCAACATGATATTCAACATGGTAAAATAAATTGAGTCCAGCACAAGAACAAACCACCGGGATAACTCTGATTTTTACTTTAACATTGTGGATTGAATTTGTCGGCACCTAACATGGAAATTACATCGAAGTGAACACTCGGATGCACATATGTGTCATAATGGGGTCACTATGACCTCATGTAGGCGTATCTCCGAGGTGGTGGTGATGACGACGATGTTTTAGGGGAAAAAATCAATTTTTGAACCATTTCTGCTTTAGCCTGGGAATGGACAGGTAAAAATGCTGGCTTCAACGGGGAATATATTTGCTCTAGAAGTCATAATTCACCTTTGAAATCATAATTTTAACATTTAGAACCCAATCTAAAAATTAGTAAAATAAACAATAGTTATTCACCAAAGTCTTGACACCTTCCATGTATAAAAATTGAAATTCATTTTGTTCAATTTTGTTCGATATGAAAAGTAAACTCATCTTCTCGTAGGTGTCATTTTTAACCTTTCTAGGATTTTTAGATTAGAATTATTTCCGCCGAAATAATCCAAATAATCCAACGGACGAAAACAAGATTCTTTAATCTTTCAAGAGGTAAGTTTTTTATTGAGAACTGCTAAACAGTTTGAGAATTAAAACTTGATCATTCCCGACAAACGTTTAAGAAGTCAAAGAATCAAAATGAACAAAAGTAGTGGAAACCGATACCAGGAACGAATTTTTCTGAAGGTTTTATTTCCAACGCCTTATTGCATTGATGAATTCGGTTCAGTTAAACAGACAACTGGAAATTAGTGGTGGACAGTTGAATTTTAAATTAGGACATTAATTAAATATGGTTGGAAAAGGAACATCTCGCCAAGATTTCAGTTAGTTGACACGTGTCGGAGAATGAAGACAACCGGTTCAATTGGTGTGGAATCCAGACATAGCCACTCAGTTTCCAATCACCCCCTTAGCTCTGAACAAGTGAGGTCGTCAATTCACTTTAGGGCTATGGGGGGTAACTGTGAACGATTTTTTACTTTTTTTTTGTCTGACGAGCTTAGAACCTACAATTTTCATTGGCCGAAAACTTCAAGATAGCAAAATACGCGAAAATTTAGTTTTACATCAATTCTAGTTTGCTGTTCTAATAATTCCCTTCAAATTTGCTTGCAGGTTCATTTGAACATAAACAATTATCATTCACAATTACCCGCCAAAATGTGGTAGTTGTGAATACCCTGTACCAACCTAAAGTAAAAGTAATGGGTAATTATACTTCTTATATTTTTAATTCTTTGCCGGTGCCGGGAAAATGAAATTATTGCTAATTTTGAATCTGGAGACGAAACGGTTCAAAATTTCAACGATTCTCCGCAATTAAAAAGTAATCAACCGCATCGGCGATAGGTTCTCTAGCGCGAGTTTAAAAAAAACATATTTATATAATGTATTTGAGTATTCACAATTGCCCCCACCTACCATAGTGTTTTTTAATTTTTCTGAAGAAAAGAAGTTCTAATAATTTTGTTATTCATTGAAAATTTGAAAAAAAAAATTGGTGTTATCCTTTGAAAAAAAAATGAAGAAATTAATGTTGAGTAATATCGTCAAGAGACATATTTTTAGACGGGGATGCTTTGCCGGAATATCCTTCAGGATTATTTATTGAACTGGAAACCAGAGCTGATACTTGAAACCAAACCAAACCAAACCAAAAAAACTCTTAATCAGTTTGTAAGCTGGAAGCTGGAGAAAGTGAGTGAAAGACCGAAACCGAAGCAAAATTCTGTAGCATCAGTAATTTATCAGCACAAATCTGTCATTACTTTTGTAACTACACATTCTTTTTAAAATGATGCAAACAAAATATTTGCAAACAGTTGTTGTGTTTATTTCTTTCGAGGTAGACAGCATGACAAACTAAAAATCTAGATTAGACTTCATCATCATCGCTATTGTTTAGATTAAAAGAACTCAGATTAATAAGTTTCTAATACAGATGAAAGTATTCATTATATTGTATTTTGTTACTTATTGTTTTCCTCCGAAAAATTTCGTGATTGAGGATCCTTTTGGTTTAGCACCGGAAGAGGAACCCGACTGTTGTTGTCATTGTTGTTGCTGTCTAAATTTAGCCAATTTGTCCATGGTTTGGCCAGTGGCGGTTGGTGTTTGTTGTGGATTCGTAGCTTGATCATATCCGTTTTGAATTACACTTGGAAGGGAACTTTGGTCGCCTACATTTTTAATGGCGTTTCCAATATTCTTCCAGGCTGCCTCTGCTTCAAGCGCCACAAGTGAAACCACGATCAAAGCCACCAAGAGACCTCCCTTCATTTTTAATTAGTAGTCTTTTCAAAATTAAACTGAACTCCTGTCCCTTCTTGGAATGGTATTTCTTGGAATTTATTGGAAATCTGCTGAATTTATACTTTCGAAGAGGAGAGAATTTTAGTAAGTTTGGAAATAATTATTAATCTCTTCGGAATCATAGACAATTATAAGTGAGTTCCGGGATGTCATTAATAGGAAATAAGTTTACGAGTATCAACTTATCAAAACCCATTAACCCTTTTCAACAATTAGGATGCAGAGGTGTATTCGTAGAAAATTTTGAAAGGCATCTAGGAATGGTTTATTAATTATACATGTTAAGCCCAACATTCCCTTGCTTGCTAGGGACAAAATTTACTAGGGCTTCAAAATCGACCATATACGAGTACGCCTTTCAATTTAATTAATCCAACATCTGTCTCACCGGGGAGAAAGCTTACCCCGTTCAAACGGGTGACGGGTGACGGGAACCGATTGTTTTAGAAAATTCGGCATCAATTCATTTATGATAGAATGAATTGAGTTAATAATTAAATTAGTTTTCGAGGGTGCTCAACAGTTGACGATCGTAGTGATGTTTAGGAAAATTCAGGTGTACGTTTCTACAACTTCATCAATTTGGCTCGTATTCCCCGCATTTTTAATTCAAAAAAAAACGCCTGTAAGTTTAGTTTGGCAATTCAATCTTAGCAATAGCGATAGTTATAAAATTATAGTCATTTCCTTTGACAAGTTGGGCCTAAATCTGCAACTATTTTGAGCTACTATATATATTTTGAGCAACTATATTGAACAATAACACAATAAAGAGAGCTAATTTGTTATTACGAATTTGCACACTCTGAGGTAACAAAGTGAGTGACAACCGTATGAATTTTATGTTAATTTAAGCAACAAGCGGGGTGTTGGAAATTCCCTTGCGAAGGAGTACCAGGAAAGATTCCATCCGTCATGAAATCTCAGATTTAAATTTAAATAAACAGTTTCTCGATACTACTCCCTTCCGCAAGCATGGTGTTTTTTTGAAAAGGTCTAAATTAGTTTCGGTCAAATTTGGGAAAGTAGAAGACACATATTGATAAACTTTAACAATTCAATTACCCTTTCTTAGTTTTTGCACAAATTGGACGGTTGGAAGGAAAAAGTCATTTTTCCAGTCCGATTGGCAAGTTTCTGTCATTTTTTTTTGAGGAATTCTACTTTTTTGGTGGGATGGACTATTTGTACTCCTTTTTTTTTGTTGGATAATTTAAGTAAAATGTTGGAGGCATTAAATGACAGCCATTTTTGTTTCAATTTCGTCAAACCAAAAAAGTGTTAATTTTGTTTCCAAATTGCCCACAATATTTTTTTGAATGCAACTATTTAAATTTGGAAATGTTGTCAATTCTCAAATGTACCACTTTGTGTTTAGAAATGACGTTTGAGAATTTGTGGAAAAAACCGGAATTGTACTATTAAAAACATAGAACGACCGGTTTGATAAGGAATCAGTTTTTGGAATAATTCTTCAAGTTACTTGATGCTATTCTGTGCTCTCCCATAACATAAACAAAAATTAATAATATAATTTTTTTTGCAATTTGCAGATGGTACCATGCCGAAGTATGTGTATCCAGAAAGCAAATCCGCATACGGCTGCTAATAAAAAGTTTAGCTTGGTCCACCTGTGCCTCCGTAGAAGATATTTAACAACTTACATTTGCGCCGCGCGCACATGCGAAGTAGCAATGTGCTGGTAAAATCCCAATCATGGCTACGATTGTGCTGAAGTAAAAAGCGCAATTTTTATTTGCATGCCTGATTTAGAATACTATATTGAAGATTTGAAATTTTTTGGAAACGCGAAAACGCCCAATAAAAACACGGAGAAAAAAAATCATAAAATAAAGTTCTTAGATAGTACGTGTTTTATTGCAACAATCCAACATTTTCAATGCACTGGATAATGTGATCCATGTCTGTGTGTGTTTTGAGTGGGTGAGCGGCCAAGACGAGCCGAAATGCGTTAGAAACTTCTTTGCTCTCTAGTGGTGAGTAGCCAATCATGACCTTGTTTTGAATGAGGAGCTCTGTTCGGATTTTGACTACAATCTGAAAAACCAATGTTTGCTCAAGAGTTTCTAAACTGAAGTAAGAAATTGTCGCAAAACAAGTAACGCTTGTACCTGCCCAATTTCGGACCACCATTCCTGATTCCTTTCTTGGTTTCGAAGACGGGGCGGGATATACCAGAAGAACACGGTTGTACAGGCATGCTCATCCATGAACATTAAAAATCCTTCCCTGTTCCGGATGACATCAGCAAAGTACTTTGCGCATTCCTCAGTTGCCTCAATGACACTCCGAAAATATTCCTTTCCCAATGTCACCCACATGAGCCATAGTTTGAACGCGTCCGATTTCCGCCCGCACTGCACACCTAAAATTATGAAACAAGTTCATTCCAGATGCGCTTCATTTTTTCGGTAGAGAATCCTCACTTTTGTCTCCGCCATCATCATACTTTTCGTCATAATGCTTGTTTGACTGGAAGAGGTAAGGGGCCGAGACAGAGTTGCACGGAGCCAATAAATTTGGCCGCTTCGTGATGAAGACAGAGCATTGAAGGGGAGCGCACAACATTTTATGAGCGTTCCATAAAATTGAATCACACCTAAACAATTTGCATAATTATTTTAAATTGTTCAACATTACTGTCTGATAATCCCACGCCTCTCACCTTTCGATACCCCGTAGCCACTTTGACTTTAAGTTTTCAGAGAATATGAAGGCTCCACCAATGGCAGCGTCACCATGGAGCCAGATTCCTTCTTTTTCGCACACCTACAATTCACAACTGTGTGTTGACAAAGTCCAAAAAATAAAAAAAAAATGTTTAATCACCGCCGCAGTTTCCTCAAGATCATCAAATGCTCCTAGGACGGTGGTTCCAAGTGTGGCAATTACAGCCAAAGGAATTTTTCCATCGCTCTTGCATTTTGTAATTTGTTTTTCGAGATCCATTGTAATCATGGCCCCACGATGGTCTGTTTTAACTTTGACTACGTTGTCTTCCCCGAGCCCCATCCAATTCCCCATTTTAAATGCAGAATAATGAGCCTAATGTAGAATTCCACCTTATAATTTTGTATTTATGTCTTTAAAATACGTAAAGATGCTCTCTTACATCTTCGGAGACAAAAATGACCAATGGCGGTTGTCCGGAGAGACCTGTCTTCTTCATTTGCGGGAACTTAACGTGTCTAGCGGTCATAAGAGCGTAAAAATTGCCAAAGCTTCCTCCAGGACAAAACACTCCGTCCCCATCCTCGGATCCATAAAAGAGTTTACGGAGTTGACGCAAAATAACCTTTTCGGCGATCACAAAGACTGGAGCCACCTCATAGGTGTGTCTAAATTCAATCAATGACAACCGAAAACAAATATTTAAGGCTTTACTTCCGCTCTTCTTGGTTACCCTTACTGATTGGTGTTCATTCTTTCAACGAGATAGGCACCAGCCAATCCGACCGGATTCACAGCCCCATAGAATTGATTGACAAAGTGAGGATGGGAAGTGTTGACACAGTGAAACAGAACGAATTCTACTATTTCCGTTAAATTCTTGACAGAAGTATTCGGATTTAATAGCATTTTCTCCAATTCACTTTCTAGTTCTTTTGGAGGAACAAAGTTGAGCAAATTCGACGGAGAATAAGAAAGGATTTTTTGGAATACGCCTTGAAGTTCCTCCATTTTTGGGGGAGAGAGCGGCATTTTCACTGTCGTATTGAGAGAATTTGAGATGTATTTTTATTAGGTAGAGAGAAACGGCAAGACTAGTTCAAGTTTTAAATACAGCAAAAACCTCAGTCTGGTTTTATTTTATCTCTCATTGAGTTTATGAACTTTATAGTTGCTGAAGGTTTGCCTCTCCTTAAAGGTCAAATTGAAAATTGCGTAAGAGTCCTGATAATGATTCTGAATTTGCCAACCTTAACATGATACGAGTAGCATTATTATAACAGCATAAAACTTAACCATTTTTGCACTTTAATTAATTATCACTAAATAGTAAGCACCTATTTCAAAGTCAACGAAAAAAAATACGGGTGTAATTTTTCCATGGTAAAACGTTGTGATTGAATCTGGCATTTAATTTTCGCCATAAATCGAAAGTCTTATGGCAACAATTAATTTAGACACATTTAATTCTGGATTTTATTTAGTTGACGTCGCATTGATTTAATACTGTTGGGTAATACTGTTAGTTCATTAAATCAAAGTCACGTTTTCATTTTTTGATTTAGAGTTCAGCTAAAAAAATTAGTGTTAAACAATCCAAAATTTGAAGGATAATCTAATATGACTTTTATAATTACTTAACACTGTTAAAATTATATCAGGAATAAATTGTAAACTGGATGTAAGCCCGTATTGAAACATTAAGTTAATTAATTATCCACATATTGAGATGTATATCGTTACAGTTTATTAAATAAAATGTGTACCATTTTTATTGGTTTTTGTAAAACTAACCCAGCCCAATCTTATTATTAAATTACTAAATTTCACGTGAACATTGTATTTAGATTTCAAATAAATATATTTTTTAATTTTAGAAGCAGTCCTCTGTAATTAAAAAAAGTTCGCACTAATAAATAACTTTGAAATGTGTTAAACCCATTCAGCAAAGTGAACTGTTACATAAATGCTAAATCAAATTTGCCACTCATACAGCAGAAGTTTGAATTTTGAACGACAGAGTCAGTGGAAATCCATTGCAACGGGTTTGATAGGATTCTCCTCGGTTGAGTGTTTATTACTTCACATATCTCATCATTACTTCTTTTTTCATTTCAAATTACTCACAATCCAACACCAAGGTCATTACTACTATGTTGTTTTTTACTTCACTCCTGACTACAAGTAACAAATACCTAAGTACTATACCTACATAAATCAAAGTTACTTTAGAATTTGGACTCATTTTATGTACTGTACTCACGTAACGTCAGTCAAGTTTTCAATCAAATTGATAATACTGTAAAATTTGTAATAATTAGCGTTCTAAAGGTCCATTTACCCGTTGTTCCATCGTTTAAACTTGCCTGTCAAATTGCGCAATGTTTGCTTAAAATGAATCAATGTAAATTCGATAATTGCTTTGACCCTAAATCCTTCTGTGTTCAATTTTTGTCAACTTTATTTATTCTGTGATTTTTTTCTTATTTCTTAAGCTCAACGAATCACGATAACTGTTTTGCAAAACATGATTGATTGTAAGAATTTTTAAATAAAATCTGGAAGAAATTTCATTTTTACATGTTAACAGCATGGGAGATCCCCAAATCACATTTTTAGATGTTGACAGCATGGGAGACACATTTAAGTTAATCCACATTACTGTAGGAATTTCGAGATTATTCACGCAGAACGACAACAAAATGAGCTTAAAAAGAATAACACAAAAAATTTATAAGTTTCGAAGCACTTGACACCTATCCGGATGCAGATTCATTAAAACCCGCCGTTCTTTCTGGAAAAGAGAATAGAGAAACTATTTCGTATACGTAAAACAATAATAAATATTTAAAATAATGTTTTACAAACACAGCGGTGAAACTGGCAAAATCTAAATAAGGTTATTTCTTAAGTAAAACCTAAAATCAATTGGAACTCACTATTCAACTTTTTGGGGTCCCCAGAAAACGAATAAAATCTAATAACATCAAAATCAAAAATGACTTTACTAACTAGGTACGTCATGAGTTCAGACTAAACCAACGCCGAATACGCACAATTTAAAGAGGTCAAATTTTGTCTGTTAATTAAGCTAATGACAATGAAACGGATTAGTTACGACCACAGTGTTACGCAATTGGCAATTAGGCCAACTTAAGCGGGAACCTCAAGGAATGTAACGCTTCGATTCACACCGGCAGCGGTTCTTTTTGGTCCAACATGAAGATTGGTGAGCACTAAAAACAATGATGCAAATTTTGATTTTTCTTCAAATTTTCAAATTTTCTAAAACTTGCAAAATGAAAGTTCCTTATGGAAATTAACATGGGATAGAGGAACCGCGCGAGTTGGGGATCCTTCGTACATTTTGAAGCAGGCGTCAAAATTTTCAAACAACGTCAATCCAACTGCGCTTCATTGTTTTTAACGCTTACCAATCTTCATTTCGAAACGGAAACAAGCGCTCCAACGATTTGGGTTTATAGATGCTCTAGATCTGAGTTGGTATCTTTGTAGACTCGGATTCCGTACCTCTTCATCTCTGGATAAATCGAATGTCCTCTTGTCCAAGTTGAGAAATTTTGTTCATGTGTCAATATTCTTAAGATGAATGTTAAAATGCGGGGGTGGAAAAAACCAAAAAAAGGGATCAAAATTAAATATTTCTTTATGCTGCTTTATAAATAACTCATTCATAATTAAATATAAATGGCAAAACTCGTCGGACAGTGGTATGAGGTGTGTGGGGGTTTGCTTTGGTTGGTTTCTACTTTGGAGTGAGGAAGTGAAGCCCCTTTAAAAGGCATGGAGGAAAGGACTCAACTCTCACTTCTTCTCTTCTCACGAAAAAAGAGGATGACGTCTGTGCACATACA
>JAQIYD010000094.1:0-13191 GCA_034699565.1 Anurida granulata
GTAGCTCCAACCGCAGAGTGCAATTAATGCAAGAAGCAATTAATTATTTCAAATTATCCTGATGAGCCTTCTGAAATAATCTGGAACTTATTTATTAGTATAGAATTATTTTTAATTATTCCTGCCTGGTGCCTGGTAATTAGGTCAATAGAAAGCTTACATATTATTTTACCTTTATGGATTAGCCCAATAACGCCCCGCATATGGCCAGTGAATCGTATCAACACATCCATTGCCCGGAACTAAACATTGCCCACAAACAAAAAGTGTATTTGTACCAACGGAACTAATTGCTAAATTAGTTGGATTGGGAAAGCTCAAATGAATTCTGTGGGTTAGGATCCCATGCTTGGTGAAGACGGCTACTTGGGAACCTCCATATCGAACTGACAACAAATTTCCATTCTGATCCACCCGAATCCCATCTAAATCTATTCTGACTGAATCACCTTCCACATTTGCAAAATCTACAAAGAGTCTTTTGTTGCTAATTGTAGCGGATTCATGATCCACGTCAAATTGCCAAATTTTCTGGGCAACGTGGACCCAGTTAGTGGTGAAGCTTTCCGTGGCGTACAAAGTTTGCTCGTCCACACTTAGTTCAATCCCATTCACTCTGCCCATGACCTCAAGCCTTTTTGCTACTCCGTCAGTCGTACAAACCCAAATTTCCCCATCAGTATTACCACTCGTTGGGATCCAATTCATTGCGGATAAGAAAATTAGGCCGGACCTGCGTGAAATTGTGAGGTCGTTCGGAGGCAACATGCTTGGATCCGAACAGTAAACCCGGCTATGCTTCACAACATGTTTAGCGTTGAACTCAAGTTTTAATAGGCGTGTGTTATTTTGATCCACGGCATATGCTGTTCTTTCATTTTGGAATTGGAGTCCGTTGAATTTGGCAGTGGGAACGGGGTCCGAATAAATTCGTTTTTGGGATGGAAATACTTGACCAAGTTGGAAATTTGTAGTGGCATTACCGAAATTAACAGCAAACGCTTGACCGGAACCTGAAGCACTCATTCCTTCAATGTTTGGACCAAACTGGGAGTTAAAAGTTGTCAAATAAGGTGAGGCATTTAGATCTTCTATCCGCTTATTGCCGCCAATTAATTTTCTGATTCCGATGGTGTCGTTGTTGACATATGTGGGTGGATCGACAAGTCCGGTTACGAGTGGCCATTTATTCATTACGATCAAATAGAATAATAAGACCAGTGGGCGGGGATTTGCTCGGAACATCAGCATAATGCCTGAAACTAAAAAAGTAGCTTTAAAACTTATGTAATATTGACTTCCAGAAGAATTTTTGAAATAATCGTAGATAAAATAGTTTCGACTAAAATTAATAGATGCGTTTACTAAATTTGTTCTTCCTTGAACGAGCAGCAAAATAAACTGAGAGTAATATTTTTTGCTTGTTCTTGTAAATTTTAAATGATTTATTAAAATCACAATTATTCTCGTACTATTTAGGTCAACGAATCGAATCCTTGCAATTTCAATTCGAATCCAAATTCGAGCTCAAGTTTGTATAGTAGAAGGTATTCCTTTTCAAGGGAATGCGCTACAAAGCGAAAGGAGATGAATACTCCATATTATATTATCTATACTATTATATCCTCTATAAAATTCTGAAGGCACTGCAAATCAATCATGACAGCTTTCATAAATAATATCCTTATCAGACTTAACGATTTCGACTTGATAAAATATTTGTTAAAAAGTTGGCACGTTGGCTTCTAATGTAAACAACATTGATGCAACCAATTATAACTCTCGCCTCGTTCCTGATAGGTGTGATTTTTAAATCCAGGTAACACATATAATAAGGCGAATGACCTAATAATAATAATAATAATGGAACAGGTGAATTGGGTTAAACTACTGGGAAGGCATTGGCATTGACCAAATCACGCGCATGAGCACAAAATAGGATTCCGATTTTTTTTGAAAAGTTCCTTATAGGTATATGGTTTATGTTAAATCAAGCTTTAAAGGCCTCGGATAACTTTCACCATTTACAAAATGCCTAGGAAAACTTCAGCTACTCACAGTAGTGGGCATTGTTGGAGTTTGCATACAAAGGAATAGTTAAATTTGACTTTTAACGCGTTGCGTTCCGAGTCCCAGATTTTGATTGAATGTTGTTCATCATAAAATCAAAACTTACTCTGTTGGGGCTTGTGCTCCCTTGCCAAGATGAAAGAGTAGAGTTGAAGAGGGTGGTTCCAACTAAAGAGCAAGTTGAGTGAAGGTCTTAGGTCAATAGCTCTGCCCCAATGGGCGTAGAAACTCTATGGCAATAATCATGCCAATTGACCTCCTAACTTCCTACTACTGTGAACAGTAGCGTTGCTCACTCGGGCAGTGAAACGCTATGTCAATAGGAAAAGAAATGGGAGAGTATAGTGAAGAGTTACGAGGTTGGAAATTGACTGGGCACTGGGGTGCTTATGGTAGGAATTGGACTCGTATTTAATACCAAAGAATTACAAACAAACGAATGTTCGGAGGAAAAGGATAAAAATTATTCTAATTTGGAAGGTAAAAAAGGGATGGCATGAGCATAGAAGTAAGTCAAGGGTGTGCAAAACAAGGGAAATGTTAGGAGCCTTGATTTAAGAATTAACTCTTAACTCAGGATTAAAAGTTAAAATAAGGAAAAGCGGGTTCAGAACTGAGCATTACTTAAGAATAAGAAAAGAGGGAGAGGGAACTGAACATACCCATTGGCTTTTAGTTGTACATTAATAGGACAAGATAAGCTTTCTTCATTTGAATTACAATGCTACAATGTTGAGTTCAATTGTAATAATTTCGTTCCATTTGATGACGCAAGAGGGTAGAATCTTATCATTATACGAATCCGCTTTACCCTCTAATTCATGTTTTAAAGTAGTCAATCATGATAATTTAACTAAATCAGTTCACCTACCACTACGAACATTTTTCCGACAAAATATTTAATGAAATCTGGGTTACCTATCGGTTGACCGTGTTGCACTTCTATTCAAATTTTGATCGTGTGCCAAATTCAACCTCTATTTCCCTCAAAGTTTACTTTTCGTTCAAATCAGTTTCTGGGAAGCTTTGTAATTAATTACTAAAGGGTGGAGACGACCATTGGACTGTAATGCTAGTTTTTTTCCTCATTAGTCTGAATTTAGATAACAATTCTTAAAAGTACATTAGTTTTACCAATAGAGTTGACGGATGACCACGTCAAACTCATCTCTAAAGGAATCCTGGTTGCTGGTTTACAGGAAAACTGGTTGCGAGCAATTAAACAAAATTTCATCGAATTGTTGAACATCCAATTAGACTATATCGACTCTACTTCCCAAAATTCAGTTCTATGGAAATACGGATCGGTTTGGCGGATGGAAATACGAATACGATTCACATTTTTGGAGAAAGGATAAAATTGTTCGCTTCGCCAATAGCCTAATCCTTTCCAAATTCTATTTTGCATTAGTAAACCTAAACTATTACAAACATCAGAATAATATTTAGTTCTTGGGATTAAGAGCAGGCAACAATTTAATTTTCAGGTTGTGAACATGTACCCGCCTCTGGCGGGTACAATGGACCAAACGCAAATATTTGAACGCGCGGGTTAAGAATTGCAAATAAAACAAAATATCACTCTTAGCCAACGAATTTGGTTTTGATTTTTCAAACAGAAAAATAACAATTTGCGGTTTTAAAGCTGAAAATTTTTGAATTTATTATAAGGGAAGTTTTTTGCCAATTATAATATTAATCCTGTTTGAAGTTAAACATCCAAGCGGCAAAGGCATCACTGCTGCTGGTAACTGTTTTGTCCGCATTTGTCTTCACATACGATTGCTTGGACGCTGCAGAGGATGTAGGTCTCCTTCTTATGCTCACAAATGTATGGAGTAGATGAGACGTAGCAGTGGGTGTATTTGACTCCGTCGATGTAACCAACAAATGGGCTCCGCGTCTTTGCGTAGTTCGTGCAAGTTTCAACGGCCTTATCTGACGATGTGCGCAACTTACAGTGCTCAGGATTTGGATTTGTAGCTGTGTCCGATGAATTCTGAGACGGGTCCTTTAAAACAAAAAGAGAACATTGAAAGCTAAATAGGCTTCACTGAAAACTTCCAATTACCATGACATAAATTGTGGTGCAGACTTTCCTTGACTTGTCATTCCCACGTTCGGAGTCCTCACATGCGGTGTGTACTCCAGGGCGGGAGTCAGGGTCAGGTGAAATACTCTCGCATTTTGCATCACTTTCACAGTCAACCACACCTGCTACGGCTCCCTGTTTTTTTAGTTTTTGGATAAGAATTTATTTCAAGTTAAGAAATTAGAATTTGCTTTAAAATTTCGGAATACGGATCTAACATAAAATGATACCCTTAGCTTAGGCTTAACTCACCTCCTTTACAAATACAATTGTAAACGTGAAAAGGAAGACAAGAAGACGTCCTTTCTCCATGTTTAGTCAAGTCGTTTTGTAAGGAATACTTTGGAGTGACTGAAATCAAATCGACTGATCGTATTGGTTTTTACAAGTTTTATGCCCTAAATCATTTTGAAATGAAAGGTCAGGTTAGGCATCATGTAGCAATAACATCATCATCAGAATGGGTGGATTAGAGAAAATCCTTGGTTAAATAATTTTGCAGAGGTAGAGTTTTTCTTTTAGGGTTAGATTAGTGTGTTAACGTATATTGCACCTCATGTTTGTTTTATTATAAATAAAATTAACATAATTCTTTTTAAGCATCAAACTGATCAGAATAATTAATTTTCAACTTTGAATACGATGGCTTCAAAAAATAATTACGATAAACAAAATATTTTAATGAGGGTGGAATTTTGCACTTTCCAAATACCTTTGCACCAAATATGGGACTAATTTTCGAATTTAGGATTTGACCACAAATGTGCTCTGCTGATACAATTTCATCGTATTTAACTTCCAACAAAACTCATGCTAGTTTAAACAAAAAAGCAACGCTCATCTAAAAAATCACAAAAATTTACGAATCACACTGGATCCAAGACAAAAGAAATTTTAACCAAAGGCCTTTCAAAAATGACTAAGAAAACACGAATCAAATTTTATCTAAATAATACTCCAATTTTACCTACTTTTCACTGATAAACGAATTATTAACAGGAACGTGGATGAATATAAACAACACATAAATTGATCTAAAAGTGCTCATGCTAACATTCTTATTATTCTCGTTGTAGTTAGTCACAGAAACAAATTGAAAACCGCGGACACAAAATTCCTGCTCAAAACTCCCACATCCAAATTATTTCGGGTAATTTCTATAATTGAGGTTTGATTCAACTGGAAATACTGAATCTTTGCCCTAATCACTGTTCGATTCTATTCGCGTTAGGCATATCCTCAGAGAAAAGTCTAATTCAAACTAGATTCAGCTATTGAGGGAATTGGTTGTAGGTAGTAGACAGTGAGAGATTCAAATATTACTTTACTGTGTTCCATCGGGTGTGGCTTGGCAAGGTTTGAATACCTTTATGAAATAATGATTTTAAGTAAGGTTTGAATACCTTTATGAAATAATGATTTTAAGTTTGAAAATATAATTTGAATGAATTAAAACTTTCACTTGAAAATGTGATTAAATTATCGACGCACAAAATATCTATAATGGGGGCTCAGCCATTGTAAATACAGACGCGCGATGGCGCGGCCAGAAAATTCAAAAAATTATGATCAACATACTTTTTTTCCAAATTGACATGAAATATAAACACTTTTGTGTATGACCATGAGTGAGACTTTTCGTGCCTAAATCAGTTAAAAATTAATTCTTTTAGTTCAATTATTTTGTAGAAAACAATTCTTTCTGACTTGTGTAGTTTCTAGAAAGCAATCATAAGCTCCGAAAATTCGTTTTCCTTTCGGGTTTACCATGAAATTGAGCTAAAATTCAGGATTTTTCCAGTCGTCATTTAAGAAGCCTAGCGTCTAAATTATTTTTGGTCAAATTCGGGATAGTAGTAAACGCAACAACTATGTTTGGAAACGAGTATTCATAAACTTTAACAACTCAATTACCCTCCCTTAGTTCTTTTCACAAACTACACTTTGGATGATTTCGAATTATTTTCAGATGCTATTGGAAGGTTGGCGGCACAAAGTAGTTTTTGGGATGCTGTTTGATTCGAAATTTTCTGTCATTTTCTTGACGAATTCTGCTTTTTGGGGATGTACTATTTGTCACCCCTTTTCTTTTTCCTTGGACAATTTCAGTTAGATGTTGGACCCTGATTCAGACAATGCTGGTTAGTTGTAGGGTTATTAGATTTAAGATTAAAGGGTTGGACAATTTAAGTAAAATTTTGGTAGCGTTAAATGTCATCCATTTGCCCAGATGCAAAATGTATGATCAGCCCTTTAGGTTTTAGGAGTTTGGTTTTTCGAATTACTTAGATCCGAAGAATGGAAACGCTGGAAAACAAAATATTTTAATATAAATTTTATGCTTAGTCATTTAGGTCACATTTTAGACTCTCAGAGTGAGCCGCTTTCAACTTTTAGGTTCGAGATTTGAAATTGCTTTCATCCAATGCCGATAGAGCATTGGAACTCGCGCAGACTTTACTCGGGTTTGAATCGTATGGAAAGTTTTGATTTATTAGTTTTACTCTGACAAATTTGAGTCAAATATTTCCAATGGAAGTATTGGGATTAACAACTAAAAATGCTATCAAATTGCTCTGCCCCCGGAAATCCATAGAGGCTATTTATTTTAGAAACCTTTGTTATGAGACGTCTATAAATAGTAGTATTTTGTTTAGTTTTTGGTTCTGTTGGTTTTAATGCTAATCCATTCCTTGGGATGTATACATACATTATTTATATTTAATAGTCCTGGAACTTAAGAAATTTATCCTTCTCGATCTGACGGATTGTCTCCTTGCGTTTCACCTCCCCTCTCCAAAATCGACATCTCTCTGAATCAATTTGCAAAGTTCGACCCAGTTTTCAGCACGGCGAAGCCTTGTTTAATAATGGAAATTGCCGAGTTGAAATTTTGTCTGTCAGTTTTGATTCACACCGTAAAACCTCTGTTACTTGTAAGATACCTTATGGAGAATCTATGCAGTATGCCCCCTACTTATCAAACTAATCAAAACATTAATGATTCTGGAAGCCAATTCTGTAAAACAAACAAAAATGCAGGGCGGCTGTTGCTAAACTAATACGGCTGGATTTATTCCTATTTTTTGGATTGTCAGATACTTTTGACGTTGAACAGAATTTAGAAATATATACTTTAATAAAAGAGACGGAAGGTGCTATCTGTATTCCTAACTGGGTTGGGAACTTTTTAAAATAAATCAACACGTAAAAACTGCATTTGAAGAAAGACACGTTTAGGCGAGGGTTTCTGAAGTCACTTCTGATTGTTGAGAGTATTTATTTTTGACTATTCTTCTGCCCTCTCGTCTGGTCAATGTGTGAGTAGTGGAAAAAAAATTCCCCTCTGATCCCATTTCAACAACTTGCAAGTGCGTCTTTTAATAAGGATTTACTTGCATTTGAAAAATAATTTGACCAGACATCCACATCCGAGTCAACGTAAAACCAATCTTGCCGTAAGTATTTGTTAGCCAGAATGGAGGAAGAATTCCGTTGAAACAGATGTGGGTAAAATGTTGCCTTACCAAAAACAACTCGCTTCTTCCTAGGATGAGTACGGTAATCCGAAATTTCTAGAGGAAACTATGGGATGATCGAATTAGTTTGCTTAGTTTATCTTTTACTACAGGTGAATATTTTGCAAAAAAAGCACACACAAGCGACATGGGTCCAATTTTGGTAGCGTTGGGTATTTTTTTACTTACTGTGGCAGCCCTTCCTGCTCCCTCTCCTCAAGAGACGGTAAGAGACTTTTTCATTAGCAGTGAGGATCATTTGGATTATTTATAGGTTTGAGATAAAATATTTAAGTATGAATCAATTCGTAAACGGATAGAGTTTAGTTCACGCCCAAAATAACTAAATTTTCCTTAGTAGAGTATACTGAATTCGGATAAAATGGTTTACTACAGAAAATGGAAGTTATTTGCTAAACTTAAAATAGGAAGGTGCAAAAAATTCAATTCAAACGTTACGTTGGTAAAAAAAAATTCGATTACCCGATTGGAAATCGCGCATTTATGACTAAGAGTTTAGTTTTGTAGAATTTTACCGATTAAAATAATCTTAAGGAAAGAGAGTAGTCACATCGAACATTTCACATTGAGACGAAGATGAATAAATAAATAGAATGGTGCAAATTTGGGATTGGAATCATGAAAAAGAAACTCCAAGGAAAATAGGTGAGTGGAACTCAATAATTTCTGGAATTATTTTGGTTCAATGAATCGAATGAAAAAGAAATAAAACGTTAATTACTAAAATGGCTAAACGTAATTGGATAATTGAAGTGAAAGTTAGAAATTAAAAACTTGATATTAAAGGGTAAAATCTCACCAAAACCTTCCTGGCACCCCATATTGTTCCCGAAATAATTCAAATTTTGTGCAGATATACAGAAGGGACTGGGGGTTGCTAATGCTAATACTATTTCCAACAATTCCCATTGTGAAAATTTAAAATAGAGCGCAGGATGTTAAAACTTGGAGTGAATGGGGGATTTAAGTGTATTATTGACATAGAACAGTAAACAGATTTGTGTTTTTTTACTAAGAAACTATTTCATCGGTTTCAGTAAAATATTTCTCCGTTATTAGGGTCCCTGGTCATTCTGGACAATGCTAAATGTGTGCTCATTGTCCTATTTGATATTATTTTGTTATCGTAAATAGAATTAAGTTCATTTGGAATTGTTTTTTGAATCCACTAGGGGCCAATGCGCATGGACCAGACTTGCCCAACCAGTGGCAACATGGTAGTCGTATACAGCAAGGACAATTGCGACAACCTGCATGGTCAGGTTTATGATAGTGTTTCTCAATGTAAGCAAGCCAGTTGCACAGGATACTGCAGGGAATTTGCAGCCAATATTTATAAATGTAAATGTGATTTGAACGGCCGTTGCAAAGCCGTTAAAATTTATTGCTGCAGAATTCCGCCTGCATGAATCATGTGAAAATTATATTAATGGATTTTGTTGAATAAAAGAGAACAATTAGAGGGATCTAATAAAATATGCTTAATTAATGAAAGCTGCAATTGAATTTGAGAAGCAGAAGTTTGAGGGTTTCATTTGTAGGTTTTATTAAGCAACAAAAACTCCTGATTTACCCGAACAAAATTAAACAATATTTAAGGGATTATTCTGATATCACATTAACAGAAGAATCACAATTGGATACTTTTGATTATTCTACAATGTTAACGGAGCGTATGTGTGGTCGAAAAAAAGCCCACTTGATGATTACATAAGATATGGTAAAGTCCTTGTTACTATTTGACTACAGGCGACATAAACAAATTTGATCAAAAGTTGGATCAATCGAGATATGCTTCACAAGGAAACTGAAGAGTCGTACAACAGTTAGGTGGTGTTAATAATTCGAAACATGGTTCTTAAGCACATTCCCAATGGAGAGCAAACTAAAAGATCATATTCAGAATGTGAAGCCGCATGATGAATATTTCATTCCAGAACTTACGCGGATTGGAACACACTCCAAAATGTATTCCAACTTTAGGTAAACACTAAAAGATTTAATTCTAAAAGCCAAACGTCTTATCATAACACATATTGGGGGATGAATTTCGAACTTTTACGGACAGAACTTGAAATTAATAAGCTTTTCATAGTAACCCGCTGGAACACCTCCAAATGTTTTCGAATTTTGGATTTTGACAAAAGTTTAGCTTGGGATTTAATCGGTTTCTCCACTGTTTTCAGCAAGCTGGTATTACCAGTTAATTATATTTGCCTTAACCTTTGATCACTAGCCTGTAGAATGATTGCAAAAACTCTCATGTGGACTTTCATTTTGCGATGTTAAATTATGAGTAGACTAAAGTTCATTTATTTTAAATTGGCGGTTAGCTTATTAACAACTTAGCCTAGGCCCAATGGAACTCAATATTTTATCATGGCTTTGGGCCCAAAAATAGCCTGAAGATCGAAAGGGTCTTTTGGACCAGTTTTCCTTCGTAACAATGACAAGAGAGTAAATCGCGTCCTCAAAACTCGGGCAGGAAACCGCGATCATGTTTTCCAGCCTTTCTATTTAAATTTTAATCTTTAATTTTGTGAAGCTTTTATATTAATCATTTTTGAAGAAGCCTAAT
Source organism: Anurida granulata (assembly GCA_034699565.1). Classification (NCBI taxonomy): domain Eukaryota; kingdom Metazoa; phylum Arthropoda; class Collembola; order Poduromorpha; family Neanuridae; genus Anurida; species Anurida granulata. Next base: position 10,280 of record JAQIYD010000094.1, read on the forward strand.
GTGATTCAATTGAGCAATTCAGAACACACAAATAACTGCTAATTGAAAATTATTGGTGAAGAGCAAAAAGAACAGAAAACAACGTAGCAACCTCTACAACAATTTTTGTATCAAGTTAGCAGATATTTTGTAAGATTAGGGGCAATTTTGTAAATCATGTCTGGTGCAGAAACAAAAAAAACAAAAATGCACCTTATTTTTCTGCTGAATGGTTTGTGCATCACCTTGTAAAACAACCTGCCCGCCAGTTGAATGTGGCGCTACCAGTTGTAGTTGTTCAGTTGATTGCCTAAATTGTACAGAAATGCTCAATTGTTTTGACATATTTCATTCACATGTGGTTTGGCCTTAATCGAATTAATTATGACTCCCAAATAAGCAATAAGTTGGGAAGTATGTTGAGTATTCACATATGTTTTGTATAAAACAACTCATTAGAGCAGAGCAAACGAAAAAAAAATTAGACCGAGCAATTAAGTTATACTCATATCGCCAGACAACATTTTTCAAAATTTCAGCGATCAAAAATGTATTTTGCTGCCGCAATTTTTATTCTATTTCTTATTCAAATTGTGATTTTTACTCAAGGCCGTTTTGACCGAGATTGTGCCAGTGGAGGCTTGTGTTTGTTTAAACCACAAGGTTCAGACGCTCAAGCCTACTTGGCATGCACGCCAGATCGAAAAAAGTGTGCCTGTGAATCTAATAGGAACATTGCTGACGTGACCGCCTGGTACATGGACACGGAAGAAGGAAATTGTACAATTGCGGTAACAGGACCATGTGGAGAAGACAATGGACTTGAAATTGGATGCACGGAGGAGTATAGTTGCTTTGAAGGTCGTTGCCGCGATAGTAAGGAATTGGGAAAGGGTGACATTTATAGTCCATGTAATGGTGACATTAACATTACGATGCAAAGTTGTCGGATATTATTACCGTAAAGTAATGGGATGCATAAAACCGGAAACACCACCTTATGACCCCGCTGTTCTCGGATTTGGTCACATGCGGCGCACAGCACGGCGTGCACCAGCTCTGCCCTAACTGTTTCAATTGAATACTACTTACTCCCAATAATTGCGACATGTTGAGTTAATTTACTTCGCTTCTAATAACTGTGTTTGAATTTAACTAATGTTAGTAATTCAAGTGTTCAAGTATAAAATCAAGATAATGCTGATGTAAAAATTAAAAAATGCTAAATAAGATTCTGCTACAACCTAGGAATGTTATCTGGCAATATCAGAATTACATCGTGCAAAAGTGTAAATCTCAAATCCTAGTGTTGTCATTTGTGAGAAGTTCGAAGTTTGAGGTGTGAAATTTAAATTCGTCGTTAATTACGTTTACATTTGCCGTTTAATTAAGGTTAATAAATGTCGTGTTTCTCCGTTTATTTGCAATTGTTTCGCATCATTGAAATAAAGCTAAGAGGGAATAAATCTTCTGTAAAAAAAGCAACTTGAGGCTAATTTGGTTTATAGTCAAAGTTCACACTGGAAACAAAAGCTATTGGGTGTCGGAAACTTTAGCGGAAAATTGCTTAACAACGAAAACGATACTTTTGTTAGACCGACGATAATTTGTGAAGTGTTTTGAAACCTTGGACTTTACAGTCTAGGGTACATGAAATTTCAAAGTACTTTGAAACTCCAGTGGAGGATGCAAGCGTTACTAGACGTAAAATACTTGAAAAAATTGCAGACTTGTCTTACGCTTGTCATTTCCCATAATTTTACCAAAAATAATTTAAAGCAATTGAAAAGATAGGAATAGTGTGATGAAATAATTGGAGTACTTTAGCACACTCCAAGACTAGATTAAATTAGATTGGCTTACAAATTGTTTCCTTATCAATTTAAAAGTGATTTAACATGACAACCTTTTCATTTTGGGAACGTATAAAAATAGGATTGGATTTCAATGCTACATTAACATTTTTTTTAAAGCATTTCTGTTAAAAGCAGATTAAGTAAAATGAAGTTCCCGCAAATTCGGTTTGTCTTGATTCCCTTGTTGGCTGGAATTCTAAGTGCCGCAAAAGCCGCAGATACGCATGAGCTCATTTTGATCACAAACAGTGATGTCAATTTGAATGTTACCACAAGCACGCCAGTCTTCCTGCAATCCAATCATAACGAATTGTGTCACGAGGGAGTGTAAGTAGATTTATTCCAGCAATTATTCTACTAATTCTGAACTTATTCATTCTATTTGTTTGTTCCAGATGGGTACTTTATGAGCGTGAAAATTACAATGGCGTTGAAGATGGACAGAGACAAATCCTTGGTTCATTCCATAATCCATGTTACTCAGCTTGGTCTCCTTTCGAGGGGTATCGTTCAGCTCGAGCTATTGGGGTACCCAATGACTTCCAAGTCCCATCTGTAACTCTCATGAGTGAGGAATTCCTGAGGGGTAAGACATTTTTATTAACCGAAGGAGAAGGAAGTGCCGCCGTACTCGAATTCCCGGTCAAGTCTCTCGTCACAATCAACACCAACGCCAACGTCCAATTCTTCTCGGAACCAAACTTCCAAGGGGACTCATTTTGCCTCCGGTTGAGAAGTTGTAACGAAATTTGTTGGTTGTGGCAATGGAAGTTAGCATACGAGATACCTTGGGAAGGCTCATTGGCCAAGTCAGCACGGATTGGATGTACGTTTTAAGAAGAAGAGCTGCGAGAACCAATCGGAATTTATTTCAGGTTTAAGTTGGTTGAAATAAACGCAAGTAGCATCAACTTGTCAAATGTTTTCATAAAATTTAATTTTTGTGGTTCAAATACGCCGCGACTAAATAACCGTAGCTGATAAGGAAGACGGAAACCAGTTGGCGCTGGCTGCTTGAACTAAGAGGTGTTGTATCCAAGATGGGTTCTTCGTCGGTACTTAGATCGATGCAGTGAA
>JAQIYD010000095.1:0-13178 GCA_034699565.1 Anurida granulata
TTTAATTTTATTTGTAGTATGATGCCAATGATACTGAATTTGCATGCAACGTCGATGATGACTTGACCACATTTCAACAAGAAACACTTACTTATCCTATTCTACAAACGAACTGCTTTACACAAGCACAGTTGCAGCAACTTGTAGCACTGCAACAGCACTACACATCGGACGAAGACGGATATGCCCATTTCTCCGCTGCAATCGAAATAATTAATTCTTAATTACAGACTATTGTGTTATTTAAGTAGTTTGTGTCGCAGTATTTTTGTTGTTTTGTAACTTTCTGTGCCGCCAAATTCAAAATTTTTAGACAAAAACAAAAACAAAAGGTCCTGTTTTTGTTTACTTTTTACTTTGTTATTGAGTCTCATTTTTTAAAGGTTTCCAATTAAACTGAGGGTAGCATTTACAAAATCGGTTTACCAGTCCCAGGCAAGTTTATAACTTCCCGTCCTTTTGTGGGAAAATGTATGGTCATCATCTATAATAATCTGCCATTCACCATTCGGTTCTGTTCTATTTAACTAGGAAGACATTGACCACCAATATGAGTATTCCCAGTCCGATCTGCTGGACATGTGGTACCCCGGGACATGTAAGCCGTGTGTGTCCTCATCAGTTTGAAATGGACAGATCTGTCCAAAAGAAAGCAGTCCAGGCAGAGTTTAGGATGTTTGCTATTCGGAAAACAGCTGACAAGAGCAAATTCATTTCTAAATTACAAGTGCGAGAAATGATGTTGCTGCCGGTAAAATTAACAATAATAATGATAGTCTATTATACATTGCTATTTTATAAATCCCGTAATTTTAATTCATTTGTTACTGATTCTTAATTTAGAGAGACTTTCTGAGGAAACACTGTGACAGAGAATTGGATGTGATAAGCGAAGTTCAGTACATCCTAGGTACAATCGGAAAGCCAAAGCTTGACACGTACCTATTCCAAATGAAAGAAGCTACCGATGCAAAGGACAAACTGAGGAATAGGCTTGAGACGATGCGGGATCTTGTCGCTCACTCCAAAAATGTATGGACATGTGCGATCGTACATAATTAACTATCCAAATATGAACTCGAATGAAATTGTTTACTGTTTTAGTACGTACGTCAAATCAAGAAATTACCAGAGTGGGATTCAGAGGATGAGATGTTTTCATTCACAGTGGAGTACTTGGACGAGATACGACAGCCGTTGTTTTCGGAGTGTGGCAAGGTGGTTGCCAATTTAATCGACATCTCAAGAAGGGAACCCAAAATTAAGGCACTAATGGCCAGCATGTCTGCTATGATTATGGAGTCCGAAGACATGTTAGGAGAGATCTCTCCTTCAACTGACACGATGGAAATTTTGTTCAATAATTTGCTCAAAATCCGAGAAACTTTGGGACTGCTCCAAATTGAGGCTGATCATCTCGAGCAATTCTCAGACATTGAGGAGTTTACTAAAGAGTTTTTAACATTTAGACAGCGCTTTCAATTTGCATGGGAGAAGAGGAACAGGAAGATTCAAGATGAGATCGAATCGCTAAGAACCACGGTAATCTATACACTTGTTTATTCTCTAAATATGATAAGTGTCAAATATACAAATATTAATGTCTCTAATTGGAAACTTGTTTTGTTGGTTGCAGATCATCTGTACCATTTGCTACGAGCGGAACAAGGAATACGTGTTGAAGTGCGGTCATCAATTTTGTCTCGCATGTATCCAACAGATTAGAGCACACGCTCGTGACGACTGGGGTAGGGCCATACAGTCTAAGTGCCCCAACTGCCAAGTCCCTCTCGAACTCCTGGTTAAAGTTTATTTTGGTTAGATCTAACCAAGCCAACGGCGAGAATAAAAACATCTTTAACTTCTTTCACTCCAAATTCTTGATCTGTTTTTCTTAAAAAGCTGGAATTTTCAGTTAGATGAGTTAGATGATTAGATGCTTCGTCCCAACACTTGCACCTGCACCTGAGAGTAGCAGTAGCACCGGGACTGGTCCAGAAAGCAGTGAGAACCTTGGGGGACCTTAGGAATGACCCCGTGAGGTATTGGTAAAATTCGCCTGTTTACCTCCAAGAAGGACAATCGGATTATAGTAATACAACCGATTTCTACAACACCCCAACCATTTCCTATTCTAAGTGAAACGACTCCCTGGCACGGATTTTCCAATCTCATCATCCTGAATCTCAAGTAACTAACTAATTACTAATCACGAGTATTTACTCTCAGACGAACCTGTCGCCATGAACGTAAATCAAGTATTGACAATTACTCATTTTCTTTGCTCTCTCACCTTCTAACTTCCTTTCTGCCTACCTTCCTAGATTACCATTTAGTATTTCTCCGAAACGCTGAAACCCAAGAGTGAGATTTTAACTTAAATCACATTTATTTCAAGGAATTATTAAAACGCCGAATTCCCAAGAATTCTCCTTGGTGGTGGGTTTTCTAGAATAAGTAGTCGGAGTAGACGTTGAGGAAGTTGTGCCTGGTAGTGGGATGCGGGGGTGGGGCTGATCGATACGGCTGCTGGTGTTTGGTACAACTGAGATTCAGTTCCATTTGACTGTGGTGGTGGTGTTGATACCCTTCGGCGGAACGGGATGACAAGTCCATAAGTCCGTGGATGCTGGAGTTGATGGGTCGAAGGGTTGACTGATCAGAAAAAGAGGAACGTAGACTCAGGCCCATGGAGCAGTTGACGGAGTTCAAATTGAAACAAGAATCCCGATTGATGAGATCTGGAAAATTGAAATTAATCAAAATATTAGTCAACTTTTTAATAGGAATTAGCTCTCAATTAAAGTTAACTTCTTACCCATTGGCTGCTGCTGGAATGGGGCTACGGTGCTCGAATCAATTAGATCAAATTTTCCGTTGCAGTTGTGAGACTCTTTGGGATTGGTGGAAGTGAGGTCCATCAATTGGCTCAGCTCTGTTTCTGTCCGGACGCAGAGCTCAAGTGGACCAGATTCCTGGAATACTTTTGTCAGCTCCATCGGTATATCTTGGAAATCGGATGTGGAAATTTTGTAGCACAGTTCCTTGGGTTGATTCGGATCGTGGACATGGACATCATGAACTCCGTGGTTCCCATCTTCCGTTGATGACACACCGCTGCTCGTACCACCGCCACTGTGCTGCATTCCCGACTCCACTGTCAGCACCATTAGGAACGTGAAATGTTTGCCAAGACGAAGTCGCTGCCTCGGCCCAAACGGATGCGACGTTGACCGTGGTCGTGCTGGGCGGTGGCGGTGGAGGATTGGATGATACTGGAGTTGACGATGGTGGTGGTGGTTCATCGCTTTTATTACGAATTGGAGGAGGTGCTCTCTCACCGGCTGTCCACTTCTCATCGTGGATTCGGCAAAGGTGTTTTAAATAGTTGGGATGATTGTTGAATGTCTTACTACAAAAGAGACATCCGAGAGAACTGGATTCACTATTGGTATTCTGGTGATCCGACACACGTGACTTCTTGTTGAATCCCCTCTGACAAACTGGAGCTTAATTAGCTTGTAATAATAATCAACTTTACCTTCTGGCTTAACGTAAATGATATCGGCAGATTGATTCGTCCAGAATCTCTTCTAGTTGGGATTTCAACTGCTTCCTTGGGTAGGAGCTGACGGTGAATGTTGTGATTGTGACGGTGAGTAGGTATTTATCCCTATCAAAAAGCAGTCGGATGAGTGTATTAAGTTAATTACTTTGATGGTATTTAAGTTTAAATTCAATTACCTTAGGTACGGTTGAACTTGATGGGATGCAAAAAGGCTAAAGTTCAGTTTAGATTGTATATTGTATTACTTGGTCAGATCTAACCACTATGCTTGATAAATTAACTCAGTATTGAGTAATAGTCACCTAAAACTTGCCTCAATTTCACTGCTGATGGAGAGTAGAATTACAAAAGATTGGTTTTAATTTAGAAAGAGAAAGTTTAGCTAATTGATTGGAATAACAGTTTGATGAGGAAGAGGCTACGACAGATGGGCGAAAGATCATGCCATCTCGTCTCCATTAGGCAAACTATTCTGGATGAGTTTTTCTGTGCGTGTGTTTCTTGGATGTGTGCTTTCTGTACATGAGTTTTTTAGAGGTGCGTTTTTTTCACGTGGGTTTTTTGGCGGTGTGCTTTTTGGATGTGATTTTTTGGGTGTGTGCTTTTTGGATGTGAGTTTTTGACGGTGTGTTTTTTGGATGTGATTTTTTGGGTGTGTGTTTTTTGGATGTGATTTTTTGGGTGTGTTTTTTGGATGTGCTTTTTTGCGTGTGTGTTTTTTGGATGTGATTTTTTGGGCGTGTGTAGTTTGCATGTGTTTTTTGGATGTGATTTTTTGTACGTGTGTATTTTGGGCGTGTGTTTGGCAAATTTGGGTGTGTGTGTTGCTTGGAGGGTTTTGACTCTATTCCCCCCTCATATAAAAGTACCCAGGCAAACGAGTATTTTCCGCCAAGGAAATTGGAATGACGCCTCTGGTGGACACTTTACCAACTGGTGGTTTGAGTCCAACGAGAGATGCTACATTGGCTGGAGCAATGATTGAGTCGTCCGTCTCTGTTCCAAGTGCAACTAACGAAGGCTATGAGCCTTGATGTGCGAAGTGAACCGTTCCTTGTGAAACCATTTTTGTTCACGTTCATAACAGAACCTTTCAGTTTCTTAGAAACTTCTTTTAAACCAAATATTCAGGAGAAAGGTCGCATCACAAGTATTTTACCGACTTACGCGGTCCATTCGGTTCGGTTCTAAAAATAAATTCCATTCTAAAATAATAATCTTCATAATATTTCCTCGGATTCGTTGAATTGTACCACGAAAATTGAGGCCAATTTGCCATTATAAGTGACCCTGGAAGAAAATTTATTAGCTGGGGAATTTAATTTGTTTTACCTGGGTACTTTTACTCACACCCTGGGAAAAACCACTCCCTGGTGGAAAATACTCTTTAGCCTGTGTACTTTTACTTAAAACGCTGGGTGGTTTAATATTGTTTCTTACTGAATTTTACTGGGATACAAGTGGAATTCTACAGTGTAGGGTCCCGTCTGGTAACTAAACTAACCTAAAAATGAAGAATGGACGTGTTGGTTTCCAGTAGTTGTAGAGGAATACACCAATGCCAAATACAAAACTCTAGTGAATTACTGACACAAATCAGCCCAAACAAGCCTTGCTAACGGTTACATTACATTTTACCGAAATGAAGCTAGGTGTTTGTTGTTGCCTCAAAACTTGGAAATGCTCAACCATTAAAAATTTAAAAAATAATCATGTAAGTGTTTGAAGGTAACTTAATTTAACCAACCTGAGTTATGCGCTTGTCCCAGGATCCTCAGGTAGATCCTTAGGATCGCTCATGTCCCAGGTAGCTACCTCGACCGTGGCAGGTTTGCTTACTGACGTTAGTGGCAGATTACAAAAAAGCAAAATGATAATGGCTTCAAATTTTGTTTGTCACATATTAGTTAGTTTATATAACCGGTGTAACTTTTGTCGCCAGTTTGGTTGCTAATCCGCCTTTATCTTTATTCTGAACCTGGGCGTTTGACAATATGAAACGCACGATTTTCTCGTCTGGTGCTGAGAAGAACCCTTCCGTCAAAATTCTTATTTAAACTAACTTATCTTATTTAAATGAATGATTTAATTGATAAAATGGAATAATGGGAAATTATGAATTGGAATTAGAAATTAATAATTTTGAAATTAAAGGGTAAGAATTTCTCCAGAACCCTTCCCACCCGGGAGTTTGCCCAGAATGGCCGCGCACATTCTTCCATCAAGAAGATGAGAAATGCTTGTGAGTTAATAACAACATGTGGGAGAACGGTTTCACCTTTTGCCTCCATTATATTCGCACCTGTAGGAAAAGAAGTGAATTATGCAGATGGTGGATAATAACTAATATGAAATTTCTGCCACATGTTTGGTTTTTTATCAATTTCAATCTTAATCGCCATTAGGCAAGAACTTTTGCGAAAGCTCTAGTTTCTTTCATACACATCCAGGGTGGTATTAACTGAAGGGATTTTTTAAGGAAAATTTAACATTAGGGGCACGCAGGAGGTGCCCCAAATGCCAATCGGACGGGAAAAATACCTCCAATTGAAAAAACCCTGTTTATTACTTTCTTCAAAGAGGTAGCCTGATCATGCGCACCGAGTCTTTTCTTCTCCTGTGGATTTGCATCCACGAAGTACTTACTTGTCCCGGACTTTACGAGCCCACGTGCAAATCATACAGAGAGTTTTTGACTCAAAACAAGGGAAAAGTTCAATCTGGTACTGATAGCATGTTACAAATGTTGGATGCAAAGCATTCAAGGTGTGGGCCAAAGAAAATTGATATTCGAGAACTGAGTATTGTCCGAGCCATTGAGTACTTTCGAAGTGATTCACTGAGTTCGGTTCAGTTAACGGCGTGTTACATTGATAGAATTCGACACATGAATCCGTACTTGAAAGCTGTCATCGAGGTCAATCCTGACGCACTTGCTATAGCTGCCAAAGCTGACTGGGAAAGAAAACAAGGAAAAGTAACGCCGGGGCTCCATGGGATTCCGATTCTTATCAAAGATAACATCGGTACAGCTGATAAAATGCAAACCACAGTGGGAGCGGTGGCGATGGAAAATGTTTTGCCAAAAAAGGATTCGGAAGTGGTCAAATTGATTCGTCGAAGTGGCGGGGTACTACTGGGAAAAACAAACCCAACAGAGTGGACCGCGTAAGGCGGTAAAATACTTGTCACCTTCCTCTTGAATATTTGTTTAAAAGAAGCTTCTGAGAAACTGAAAGGTTCTGTTATGAACGTGAACCTAAAAGGTTTCACAAGGAACGGTTCACATCGCACCTCATGGCTCATCTTTTTATAGGCTTCGTGGGACCAATCTCCCAAATGGTTGGAGTGGACGCGGAGGTCAAACCCTCAGCCCTTACGTCCTTATGTCAGACCCAAGTGAAACAAGTACAGGTTCCGCAGTTGCAATTGCCGCTAATTTAGGATTAGTTGCACTTGGAACGGAGACGGACGACTCGATCATTGCTCCGGCCAATGTGGCATCTCTCGTTGGACTCAAACCAACAGTTGGTAAAGTGTCCACTAGAGGCGTCATTCCAATTTCCCCTACACAAGACACGGTAAGTACACATTCAAGTTTGGATTAGGTAATTGAATACCTACTGTTTGGCTATTTTTATAGAACTTGAATTTCCAAATCTAAAAACTATGTGTCAATACGATCATACTTTTTAGTTTACGAACACGTTCCGAAATCGTCAAAACATGTTCATAGCTTGTCAACTTTATAAGTTTTAAAAAGATGGAAAGTTTTTCGAGAATTCTTTAGATTCAATTTTAGTAGATGTGGCTATTGGAATTATTCTCACAGGTTGGTCCAATAACACGCACCGTTTCGTGTGCAGCAATTGTTCTAGAAGCAATTTCAAAGGAAGTGAAAAAGTTAGAAGGGTCTAATAGACTCGAATTGTCTCCAACTCGACCGCACCGCATTGGCGTCGTACGAAAACCATTTTGGAATTATTCTGACCTTGTCATAAGGAAAAGCTTTTCGGTTTTGGAGTCTGTTTTGCTCAATTTAAAAAATCGTCCGGAGATAGACCTGGTGGATCCGGTTAGTGGGGATGGCGCTGCTTTTAACGCTGTGAGTGGAAATTCAGGCAAGAAACATTGCAATTTTCCATCGTTCAGTTTAATTTTTGAAATTGGTTTCATATTTTAATTAATTTTTCAGAAGTCATTATGCTACTGCATGATTTTAAACATAATGTGAACGAGTATCTACGAACCGATGTGATTCATTTGGAAAATAGCCTCGGGCGTTTTATTTTAACACTTGCTGATGTGATAAAATTCAACAAAAAGAATCCCCCACCGGAAAAATACAACCAGGATACTCTGATTGAATCTGAAGCTACAGACGGAATACGGAATACCACCTATCTTTACCGTCGTCGGAGTAATATCAAATACTCTAGGAAATATCTGAATAGCATTTTGGATGGAAACAAGCTAGATGTGATTGTCGCACCCTGTCAGTCTGAGAAGGTGGTGCTGTTTATAAGTTATGGAGCAATTGCAGGATATCCATACATAACTGTACGAAAATGCTTTAGATCACCTAAAATAGTTTGTTAGATTCTGACTTTTCTTAACCGGTTTCATTTCTTATTAGATCCCAGTTGGAATCAACGACGATGGAATTCCCTTTGGAATTTGTTTCCTAGGTCGACCCAACTCAGAGCACACACTTCTGAGAATTGGTAGCATTGTGGAACAAATACATCCTGGGCGGCAAGTTCCAACTTTTAGATTTTGCTCGCCTGGGTTTTGCAATCCCTAAGCAAATAGTCACTTTGGCCGTATTCACTAACACAGTTAGTAATTATAAATCCGCTGGAATTTATTGCTTACAACATTTTGCTTAAATTATTCAACGTTTTAATCTTAAATCTCACATTGCCTGAACTACATTTTACTGAAAATGTCCAACAAAAAAGAAAAAGTCTGGCAAATAGTCGTCCCCCCAAAAAAGCAGAATTCTTCCAAAAAAATGACAGAAACTTGCGAATCTGAGCACGGACACAGCCATGACACTTCTTTCTAATTAATATTCCTCAAGTTAGTTTGTGTCTAGATTTTAAATTATTATACAGGATGAGGATAACTTGGACGAATTAAGTTAATTTGCTTTTTCTGAACATAGTTGATATAGTTATGCGATTTAACTAAAAGTATAAAGTTGGGCGAATTAATAGTTCCTCATTATCAATCTATACTTGGTTTACTTTTTGGATTCGTTTTTGACAGTTTTCAATGATAAGAGTATAAATTTTATCGTAATGCCAATACATACAAATTAATCATGGTGATTCTCTGCTAATACCAGTAAAACGTGTCGAATAGTCATGTGCATCATGCCCGGCTAAGTTCATCCATTTTCTACTATTAGAATTTTACAACCCGAACTTTTCCTACACCAGCAAACTACAAAGTTCATATTGAGATACTCTTGTAATCATTACCGGATCACCTCCGTATTTCATGACTGTCTTGCTATTTGGCCTGTACCTTGGCAGCTTTTCTCGTTGATGCAATCATTTGAGTGTTCTAAATTGTAAAATTCTATCTTGGGTTATCTTTGGGATTTTGGCTAATCGTAATACCAAATTCTAAACTCGAAATCGTCAAAAAGTTTAACGCAAAAGGCTTACCATACCATAGGAAAAATATGAGTAACCAATAAGTCATCACGCATAGTTTGCTTACGTTTCTATCTTAGAGAAACTGTTTACTCAAAACCTCAAATCCATCAGGACAACTCTATTTAGAATACCCTAACCTTGTTTGGAAACCCATACCATGAGCATAAGTAGATCTGCAATAGTCTTTACGGGAGATGCCTAGACTAAACTGTGGCAGGTTAGAAAACTAACATGCCAGTCACTTGAGGATTTCGTTTATAAACCAAACGAATTAAATGTCAGACAAACTTAGTATTTCCGGACAAGCCGAAAAACATTAATTTGATTATACGTTTCATATTTTTCTTGGCTACTACCGCTCGTGGAAAGCGGAAAAACATCTATTTCGTGAAGCTTGCTGTATAATTATCATCACGATTTAAGCGATGGAGAATATTGGCTAGAATTTCGAATAATTTTATCATGCTCTGAAGCTTTATGTTCGTAATGAATTAATGAAACGGTCCTGTCAGCTCCATAGGAATTAATTTTTCCAGTAGGGAACTTTGAAGAAAATTTAAAAATAGTATTGAAATCCAAAACCTAAAAAGTATACAATGCCCTTTTTTGCTTTTAGCGCTTAAAATCATTCAAATCAAGAAAAAACCTCGTAGAATATGCACAGGAATTCAGTTGAGTTGCGAACGGATTTGGGCCCATGTTGCTGGTGCTGAACCCGCCGATGATATTTTGTTAACATTAAATCTGTGAAATGCCGTCACCAGATTCAAATCACCCAGAATACTTAGTCTACCCACCTTAGCATTCTGGACAGTCGCCCCGCTGGTGGACGGAATTGAAAATTAGCACTTCTCCGTTTGGGACGGCAAAAGAGTCAATGCATTTTTAAGCCTTTCAAACACGTCTACTTTCCTCCGCAACCAAGATGAGATTCTAGATTCTTGAGAACTTTCGATACAAGAACAGTAAAATCATCGCATTGAATAGCACGAATTCATCGAGTTATTGTTCTGTATCGATTAATTGCTTCTGCCTTACAACTACATTATGTCTCTTCAAATAAACTGCGTTATCCCTCTTCAAGTAAAAAGTGGAGTCTCAGGACCAACTAAGGAAAAGTTTAAACGAACTGACTATCAAGTTTCTTCTGTTTGATGAAAATGTAAAGCATTGCAGCTAACCGTGCTTAACGTCCGCGGGTGGGAGATTGAACTTGCCTACCACCCGAAGATTCTGGGTTGGGTGAATCATTGGGCTTCGTGGCGCGCCGCGGTTTGCACCTGATGTGGGTTGGATCGTTTTTAGTTGGTTGGGTCGGTTTTCGGAATAGGCTGCGGTTCCAGCTTCTAGCTTTCATGAATTTATTCATCCCAATAGTAAGTGGGTTTGATCGCACGCATGGTCGCTGAACTTCAAAAAATTGTCGTTCTTCAAAGTATTTAATTTTTTACGATCTGCGCATCTCGTATTTGAGATTGCACCGCCAGCATCCGTCATTAATTAATGCAATGTAACTAATTTATAACAATAATATTCATCTGTCGAAAATCCTGTGTGCTTTGGTTTTCTGATTTAATTTTTTTTTTCAGTTTATTTCAATGAATTGCTTGAAGAAATGAATGAATTGATTACTAAAATGGCGAATCTTAAATGCATAATTGAATTGAAATTTAGAAATGAAAAATATGGAATTAAAGCTTAAATTTAAAACGTGTCTATCCATGCATAGATGTTGGACGTGAAGAATAATCAACACTACAACTGGTAACTAGTTATATCTTTCCCATGTAAAGAACAATGGAATGGAAATCAAGTTTTACGTGTCAAGTGAAACTTGTAATAAAAGAGCCTCTCTAAATGAGTTCCCACTCCCATATAATAATTCATTCTTTTATGTAATATAACCACATGTCTACACCTTGACAAGCCTCCGGAACACCAACTACGCCCTTCACAATTACGTTCTCCAATGGTCAACTCTCTATTCATGTACAATTACTTTAAACCCGGATACTCCTATTCATCATAACTTACGCCTTTGAACATTCCAGAAACACGATGGATGTCGTAACCAAGAATGGGAGTTAGAACCAATCCGGAATGGCTTTTACGTTTTACGGTAAAAGTCAACAGGACAACAAGTACATCCAGTTAAACGTATAAGTGGGCCTAAAAATTAACCTAAAATAGAACGCATGTCAAAATTCTATTTCCAACCTCAAATATGAACTGTAGGTGCGATAGAAAAACAGTTTCAATGCAGTGGAAAGATAGATGAGATCTCAATCAGCGATGGGTATTTGCAGACAAGCTAACTGATTATCTTCGCATTTTCAATCAGTGCAGCTTTGAATCAGTGAATGCCATTTTTTGACTTAAATCAAAATTCGAAATCAAAATTATAATGATGATATTTGAAAGAAAAATTTTATTTCAACAAATGAGCAAACTTAGACACAATATTTTTATGTCAAGATTACTGGTTCAAAGGGTCTTCATGTTCCGCTCAATCCAACCTGCACATTCCTCCAAACTCACCAAACCATCAAGGTTTGTGTCTGCAGCACGAACAAAATCTTCGAATTGCACTTCCTGTAGTGCTGGGTCGTGCACGACCATCATCTTGATGAGTTCTTCAAATTCGTCTTCTGAAATGAATCCATCGCTATCCTTGTCGTAGCCCTTTGCCCTCCCAATGGCATTCAGGGCATTGTCGTACATGACCTTCAAAATACTCTCGACTTCATCCAATGGAACCCTCCCGTTAAAGTTGTTGTCCCAGTAGTTCTTGTAGTGTTCCAGTTGTTCCGGGGTCCGTTCGATGTCAGTGGCGGCACAGACTAAATGAAGGTCCGATGAAGGGATGCTGCCGTCACAGAACGAAGGAATTTTTTGGAAGGCAATCTTGGCTTCTTCCAACTCCGCTTCTGTAAATGGTACCTTAATGTCACGTGGCATTTTGATATTTCAAGAAATACTGCGGTATGATTCGAAGCTACACTTTGAGATACCTTGGCGAGAATGAATTTACAAGTTATGATATTATATGGTACTTATGCGGATTTTTCCCGTGAAGAAATTGGGTTGGTATTATGCCAGTGATACTTATCCAATCAGAAATTTGAGTTACTAACCGGTTTTACAAATAATAAATAATGATGACCACACTCGTAATACTTACATAAACAATACCTTCGTAAGTTTATTTGATCTTTCTAGCATGTCTCCTTGAATATTATTGAACTTCAAACAAGTTTTTTCGAAGACAGTGAATTAAAGTGGTTCTAAATTCATAAATCAGCTCTTAATGGAAAATGCTCGGTGTTAGTTTATTGTGCTTTCAGAATCACTTTTATGTTTCAAAGCAGAACTTTGCTATATTTGACGACTTGAAAGTAACAGAAGATTCGCCTTATCGCATATTTTGGAACGTTTTGATTCGACTTTTGGAGTAAATATACATGCTAATTTATCCGGTACACGTGCATTTAGCTCAAAGTATGAAGACATATTATTAAACTGGAACTTTTAACCAAGGACGCCGAACATTCTATTCTTAAATCAAATAACCCAAAAGTGGCGAACATTTTTTTAAAAATTGCACTTTAACCAACATCGCCGAACATTTTACTTAAATCGGCTAACTTTTTAATTTATGTTTAACTAACCCACATTAGACGTGTTAAACACAATAAGATAATTCTGCAAACACAATCAATCAAGAAGAAGGTCCTATTTAGGCTTAGCAGTGCGCTTCATGTTCAGCTTTTCCCCAAAGGGAATGCTTTTGGATTATTAATATTTGTTTGTGTTCCGCAAAAAAGAAATTTGGTAAAAACGATTTACCCAGTGAGATAGTTAGTACTGTTTATTTTACTTTTATGAGCTCATTAGCAAAGCAAATGATAAAAATTGTGAATTTCTGGTTCATGAGAGCAACCATG
>JAQIYD010000096.1:0-13127 GCA_034699565.1 Anurida granulata
GGATGTGGGAAAAGATTCTCGTGCAGAAATTACCTTCGGATGCATTCATACAACCATACCCGAAAAGATGAGGGAATAGGGTTCCCTTGTGACACTTGTGGGAAAACAATGTCATCAAAACAGAAACTACAGAGGCACGTGGATGTTGTTCACTTGAACCTCAGGAATGTTGTCTGTGAGGTTTGTGGAAAGGGATTTGCGAGGAATGAAAGATTGAAAAGGCACATGGTCGTCCATGACACGACACGAGAAAGGAAGTGGGACTGTAAAATTTGTAATCAATCTTTCATGGATCCGAAGACGTTGAGCAATCATACCTACACCCACACTGGAACCCGAGATCAGTGCTGCAATCACTGTGGAGAAACTTTCCTCCATTCTGGATCCCTCCGCCGTCACTTGTATACCCAACATGGGGAGAATCAGGCAATAAGGGGAGCTGCGGCCAAGGGTCAACACACCTGTCCTCAATGCGGGAAAACGTTCAAGATTTTGGAATATTTAAGACAACATTTGCGGTCCCTCTCACACGGAGGACAAGGCCACACGATGCAGAAGAGGAAAGCGAGTGAACAAACTTGAGCGAAATGCGAAATTTTAAAAAAAAAAAAACAAGGGAATTTGATGGAATGTCGTTCTTTTTTTTGGTTTGGTTCAGAATTTTTTATTTTGTGAGGTGTTGTAATGCAAATGTAGTGTATAAGCGAAGTATTTACATGCTTGCTATTTTTAAGGATAACGGTTAACTGGCATTTCTACATTTTTGATTTCTAAAGTTACTCCTAAAAGCAGAGCGTGAATAAACATTATTAACTAACTTGAATTCGCCTGATTTGAAAGAATCGTGATAAACGACACCTCCTTTTATTTGATTTTATTTTTCACGAACACTTATAAAGCATTTAGAAGCAAACAGGCATTTCTGGCTTAGGAATATTGAATTATCAATCAAAACTCGTGTACTTTTTTCGGTTTTACCTCATCATCATCATCATCATGCAAAATGCCAACAACCAGAGTCCTGATTATACTTGTGGGGTAGCGACGTTCCTACTGAAAATATTACTGTTGGGTTTTCTATTGTTCTGAATCGGTTATAGAAATATGTAAACTTAATCAAATTTGTGTAAACTATTTCTAGGTTGAACAATGCTGCGTTTTAAGACTTTAATTTCTAGAATGCATTCTAACATGCGTTTAGAAAGGATTTAGGAAATCTGGTGTATGCGAAGGCTTGACAAGGCTTCGTTTAATTTTGAATTTAATTGGTTCTTGTAATTTATTTATCTAAAAGTGAGAAATCCCAATCCTTTTTCAGCAATAGCTCGGTGAGTCGCGGATTTCATTTAAAAAATCAACGTTGCAGAATACGTTATGGGTATTTTTTTGGAAAGAGTTTTGAGCGGACATGCTAAAAACGTTTACTAAAAACAATCGAAAAATTTATTTAGACATTTACTAAAAATCAGTCAAGAATTTACTAAAACATTTACTAAATTTTTAAAGTTTAATTAAATGTTCAAATTTTTGGATTTTCGAATTATGAAAACGGCTAAGGAGGATGCAAGTACATGTTAAAATCTACCCGAAAATCAACACTTCGAAAAAGTCAAGATTATAAAAACTTTCACAATTTTTCGGAAAATAAAAATCATGAAAAAAAATGCAGAATTGAAAAAAATTGAAATTGAAAAACTTGGAATTCAAAAATCTTGGAAATTGTTTTTGAAGTTTTATTTTTAATGATTTTCAAAAATTTTAAATTTTAAATTTGTTCATCGTTTTTTCCCTAAAATTCTTAGTTTTCAAAGTCAGAATTTTTTTTCGAAATATTGAATTTTCGATAAACTTAAATACGCTCCGTACCCGGCTCAAGGAAAAGCTTTAAAAGGGGGTTAGATCATGTACAAATTTTGAAAGTTGGGAAGGGGCCACCCTTTGCGACACCCAGTTTTTCCATGTTAATTCAAATAATTAAATCCTAATTTGGTAAATACAATTTTTTTTAGAATTTTCAAAAAAAAAATTCAAAAAGTGGCGTTGGAAGTTAAAATCATTAAGAGGTCATCTGAGGTTACTTGTAGTGCGTTTGCAAAATTTCAGAATTTTCTGAGGCCTGCACCCCTTACACTCCCCACAGGAAAAGGCAGAGAAAAAAGCAAAGTTGTCAAATCCAATAGGAATCCAACAACATGGCGGTGGGATCACTATAATTGGGCATCCGCTTATGATTTAACTATTAATTTAGGCAATTACTCATAAAATCCCATTTTATCTCAACTCATAAAAAATTTAAGTACACATTCAACAAGTTTTAAAACGTCGAAAAATTGATAAAACATTAAAAAAAAACAGTTTTAGCATGTCCGGTTATGAGCCTAAGATCAGGGCATGAGCAGATGTTCAGAGCTGGTACGCCAATTATCAACCCATCGCATAATAATTCTCCCGGGGAAGGTCCTCTTAAAAATATTCGAAATTTCGACTTTTTCTTCACATTTTAGGTTTAGATATCTAAATTGGTAATCTTCCAGTTAACTTTCTGGTAATGAATTCGTCGTCAGGCTCAATTTAGCAATCATGTAAATTTAGCGATCGTTGCTGCAGTTTCGGAAGCAGCACATAACCTGAAATAATGCAACATAGAAGGAATTACGATTAAAACAGCGACCCCAAGGTTTCAGCATTTCTAATTATAATATAATTTTGACCAACTGAGCCAATTATGCGAGCATCGCTGCACTTTCGAAAGTAGCGCCGATTTCTAATAAATGAAATAGGGAGAGCGGGATATGATTTTAGAACCAGCAAAGTTTCAGAAATTTGGTTTTTGCTCACCCAATTCCCCAAAATCTTAACGCCGCACTTCCGGGAGTGGCGCTAAGATGAAAAAAAAAATCTTGTTCAACTGTGGTGACAAGAGCGAAATTATCTAAAACGATGGCTTCACATTTTAAACATGAAGACGTTTGCTTAAGAACATAAACATAGCGGAACTGATTTAAGTTCTGCCGAACTCCTGTACAAAAATTGAAGTTTAGGATTCGAGCAATTAATTGATTCGGAATAATTTATTTCCTCATGGATTGCGATTTTAAAATTCTTTGATGAGCTAGTGTGAGTTAGAAAAAAAAACTTTAACAATAATCGAATAAAAACTTTCGCGATAAGTTCATATAAAGGCAGGAAGTTTTCTAAAGCTTATTATTTCGCATGCTTTAACTCATTTTTCAGCTGAAATAAAATAACTTCCCATCGAATTTCCACATTTTTCGGATTACTTAACATAATCTTCATAATTATACCCGTTTCACTAAAATGTGTGAATTTATAAAAAGAAGACGAGTGTGTTACTTACTCCTCTTTTGTGTACTGCTCAACATGAAAGAAGAAAAGAAAAGCCAGATTGGATGGTTTGGTTTGACGTTGCACGATTGCAGAGTCGTATTTACTATTGTTCAGCAGAATTGGTCTTGTTAAACCAATGGTCTACTCCACCTAAACTTACTTGGGAATACGAATGTGGCTATGACAAGTATGATTTGCAATTTAGAGAACCAACCAGCAGAAACCTGGCTGGGAGTTGTAACTTTTCAGACTTAGCCGTGTGTTCCAGAGATGGGGAATTGTAATTAACAAAAATCTTCTCTCAATTCCCAAGCTTAATGCTCTTTTGCAAAAATATGAGCTTTTTGTTTCCCCTTGATGAAAAAGCAGTAATGAACTTAACAGGATGTTGTGAACATTTGTGCCGTATCTTCTCCTGTCAAGAGTGAAATGCTACGGATGCGAAACCTTCATCCCCTCACACTAAACAACAAGAGAATATAAGAGGTGTATGCAAAACCAAAGCGAGGACTTTAACAAGAACATTTCAACACGCATTGGAATTGATGAAAGTGTGAATGACATGAGAATCAAAACCAATTTAATTAGACAGAGATTACCTATTTCTGGAAATTAAGTTATCAATAAGCATGTTCAAATGACAATTGGAGGAGTTCTGACTGCCTATCACTGGTGACCCCAAGCATCAAAATTTATTCACGTTTTAACTTAATTTTAGCAAGATGAAGACGAACTATTTGCTCACCGATATCGAAATGACCAATAGCCCATCCCGCACTTCAGTGGGGTCAATGTGCTTTTGTGCATCGACTTTGCAAAAAACAACAAGCTGTCCACAACTGTCATTAAAGGTTTTCCAACAGAAAAACAGGCTGAAATAAATTTTACAGTAAACGTTATAATTGTTATGTTCAAAATTCCTATCGTTTTGCCAATTTCAGCTTAAGGGAGCGGAGCCCCTCAACTTGACTTCACCAAAATCCTCCTCCATTTCTACTGACAATCGCTACTGATGTCACTATAACTAACTTCAAGCCTGCACGAAAGTTTATTTTTTCCTAACATACATTGCGCACCACTCACAGGTGCCGGGTAGAATAACTCAATAACATCCATGACGAACTTGAGTGTGGAAAGTGAGATTCGTTAAACATTTAATACCTTTAAAAATTACTCATAATTCGTGATAAGTGCCTAAACTCTTATTCCTGCAGAAATCGCTTTACACTTCGATTGGGATTGTTGAAATAGACCACATTCAACCCCCGTTGTGTCCCGGAAGAATGCAACAGGAGGCCTAAACCAATACAACTGCATCGACGAAATACATATGTTCCCAAAGACGAATTTATTGTACATAATTCTTTATCGGACACCAAAATTGATTAAAATTGGAGGCAGTGCTTAAAGCAAGATTCGTGTTGGCAGTTTAGAACCGGATTACTTAAGCAGTGCCTGTCTTCAGTTATTCGATCCAAATGAAAAATATACTGATTTCAACAACAAGAATTGTGATGCAGGGTGAGGGTGTGACGTGCATAGAGCAAGTACGGCACGTGAAAGACTTGAAATTATTCTGAAAAACACTAAACCCGATGTATCTACGATGTACTAACTACGAAGTATTCTACTAACTCACCAAGCACATATGTTCAGCCGAAAGCCATCGACTCCCAGCCAGTTGAAAACCTTATCAGCAATATTTTTGTGAAGTAAAGTGAAAGTAATTTCTTATATGGAACAAATCCTATGCGGACTTTCACGAAACTACATTTTGATGGGAAGCGCAATAAAATGCTAAAATAGAAGGTAAATACCCTACTTTATGTGGGATCTGTAAACTATGACTCGCGAGAAAAAGTAACAGGACTGTCTCGTCCGCCTTTGAGACATGCTGAGCCGAGCTACGAGCGATCACTCCCTACTATCTCTCTCCGGTTTCTTTTAAAATTATCGCCAAAATAGATTTAAATAATCTAACGCTTTGTTCAAAATAGTAATTTTCGCTCAAAAAATAGTGTCGCCGTGTTTTCGTTATCTATTCTCGTTCGATTTTCAAGTGCAGGGATTTGTCTTTTTTTAACATGATAGAAGGGGCCCACATAACTGAAATCACTTTACAAGTGAGTTTTATATGATTTTTGGAGTAAATATAAAATAATATGTCATCCATCATCGGACATATCATTTTATACCTTAATGTATACATCATGTATTCCCTAAAATCTTTAAAAAGTGCCCACCTACAACACCTAGGATTTCCCAACTAATTATACTATGAAATTAACTAAAAATTTAAAAATCCAAAGCTCACTCCAGAGAATATGGTTAATTTTTTTCTTGGGTCCTTTAAATTAATTTCGTCCGACGCAACCCCGGCATAGAAAATATGATAAGAATCGAACTCGAAAAGCCGACGAGACTGTTTTTTTCTTGGGACGAGAATGTTTCTGTAAGAAAACGGGATTGGTTTCCTCAACTGCTGATACTCCAGATGACACGCATGTTAAAGTACAGGATTCGATCAAGATATTGTTGCTGATTATACGGGTTCATAAGAAAAAGGAGTATGAGAAATAGAGAAAAAAATGTAGCATTGACAAAATGGGTATGAAAATAAATGCAGGAAAGACAAAATGACGATAAAAATACCGATAAAAATGCCAGAAGCCTTAAATAATGTATCTTTGTGCTAATTGTATTTTTTTTTCTTACATATTTTGTTACGTTTTACCAATTTCTAGAAGATGATCTAATTATTCACACCATTCAATAAGCTAACTTTACCTAACCTTAAGTTAAAATCGGTAAAACCGAACAAAATGTATAAAGTAAAGCACAATTAAAACAAAATATATTATTTAAGGCTATAGATTTTTATCGGACGGCATTTAGAACTTTACGCCGTTGTGTATTGATACCATTTATTTTTATACGCCATTTTATCTGCTCACCATTTATTTTCATACGCCATTTTATCCATGCTCCATTATACTCTATTTTGTTCTCTCCTTTTATACCATACTCCATTAAAACGGATCAAAACTTCATTTTATTGTTTGTACTAGCTCCTCAGTGAGTTGCAGTGGAATGGTTGTTCATCTTACGAAAATTGGGACAGACGGTAGGTCAAAACTGGATGGCGGATTAAAATAATTTTGCAAGCATAAGCGTGTCCTCCACTGTTCCTAAAGTAGTTGGTGGAGTCATCATGTTTTGAGCAAGGCGTGTTCATTTGATGGGGAACAAAAATGATGAAATACGTAAGCAATGACGATGAGTGTGCTCGTTCAGGTGTATATTAATGTCAGTTTTTTGAAGAAAACAATTAGTTGCCAGAGTCGGTGCTTTTCCACACTATTACGAACATTTTCGCACGATTCATAGCCGAAAGGCTCAAGAGTCGAGTATAAATAAACTCAAATCAATCAATCAATTACGAACATTTTAGTCTTTGCCTCTTTATCTTTAACCAAGTGCCGACATCTCGGAAAAAGAATTCGAAATGGACTATTCCGGACTTATTCTCCGCGGGATTTTGTTTCTGGTTTCATTTTCGCTGGTAAGGACTATATATACACTATATATACACTACATATATACACCAATGACGTCGACAGACAAAAATTGCATTTGAAACAATAACCTAACCTAAACTTGAATTTGTTCAGGTACAAGGAGGCGGAGGAGAACTTGACCTGAATTTCGTAATTAAAGGTGATAAGTTAAAAGGCATGACATACGTCATTGGACCAGTGCTCGGAAGAGGTGCTGAAGCCGTAACATACGCAGGTAAAACAATCGTATAATAAAAATGCACACAATTAAATTAGATTTGTGGAAGGTTTAAAAGGAACTTCCTTTCTCGCTGGAGTCTTTAACCTATTAGCCTAACCTAAACATTGAATCCTCTTTCCGTTTAAGGATCGTTTTAATCATTTGTAATAAATCTCAATTATACAAATAAATTAATGTTCCTAGCAATGGCCTATAGAAACGGCCAACTCGTTATGCCCGTTGCAATCAAGGTTTTACGCGAGGTAATCCACATACTTTAGCCCATTTTATAAAGTAACAACTAAACTGAATTTAACAGGGAAAAGATGGCACAACTGAGAAAAATGCTTTGCGTGTTTTTAAGGACTACAGTACGTTCGAATGATTCTTCTTAATAAAAAAATAAGTATTTACTAAATTTAAAATTTTGTTATCTTTGGAATCCAGACGGGATTGTCCGAATTTACGACTGTGCTGGCTGGGATAACAGTTATCCATGGGGACAGGCACTCGTCCTAGAGCAACTGAAGTGTACCATTCACCAACTTGCCGTACAAAAAGGAATTATATCTTATTCCAAGGCTAAACAAATTATAGGTGAACTGGTAGGTTTTTGTTAATTGATTTTATCCTTAGGAAATTTTAGCAGGGTAGAAGAATGTGGTTCGGCGTATTTGGTAGTGTGCTTTAAGACAATTTGTATTTATTAGATAAGAACACTTGAGTACATGCACATGAATGGCTATGCTCATTCGGATTTGAATTGTGACAACATTATGTTTCGAGAGAATGAGGGGACGGAGAACACAGTTATTATTGATTTAGGTGCAATCCAGGCTTTTGCAACCACTTCGGAGGAAATTGAGAAAATTTGGAAAGACTCTTTAGGTAACTCTTTTTATTTCTTTATTGGATAGATTAAATTGTGTACTCTACAATTCAATCCTCTGACCCCAGCTGGTTTGACTATTTTCCGTATTTCATTATCGTGAATTTTACAGGATAAATAATGAATATTGAGACTTTGACAATTTCTTCAATTTATCTTCGATTAAAAAGTTCAAATAACCATCTCACTCAGCATTACCTGATACATTATTAACAATATCAAATATTAGTATTTTTCAACATTCTTCTTCTCCTTCAGTAATGACAGAGTAAATGCGAGCTATAAATCTTGAATCTAGTATTAAATCTGTATTTCTATCGATTGGGCGCTACATTTTGGCTCCGTTTTGCGTATATCTAACGTAGCTTCGGAGTGTAGTAAAAATTAACACTGTCAATTAATGGGAGGGCATATTTCGTAATTTCCCGGAAAGTAATTCCTATATCTACCGGATTTGAACGTAGCAGGATATGATTTTCAAAAAAATCTCTTTAATGTTTGCTAACTAACTGATGCTAACTAAGTAATTCAAATTTGGATTCCGAAATCAAAGATCTTGCCCGAAAAAAGAAAAAAGAAACTGACAAAACAGTGCGTTAGGAATTCAGAAATCAATATTCTGAGTTGCTCTTTTGATCTACATGTGGTAATAAAATAATTTAAGTTACTAGAAATTAATATAAACAACTCATAATACCAATAATTTATCAATAATTATTTTAAATAATTTATCAATAATTATTTTAAATAATTATAATCTATAATTATGGTTTGGAATGTTCTTTTTCCATTACATTTTGGAAGCGGAGCAGTGATTTTTTTAATTTTAAATGCAGCGTCACAAAACCGACATTTTCCGTTGATTCAGTTCCTATAGATACAGCATAATAATTTTGCGGGAAAATATAGTAATTCTTCGCACCCATTAAATATATTTCGACTAATGCCGGTTTGCATTTTGTCTACGCAGCTTCGAGTGAGCTCATATACAAGGATCTGATGGCCATCGGACGAGTTTTGACGCCTTATTTGTTCCGAACTGGAGCTCCTGACGACGACATCGATAAATGTATTGAAACGTGTACCGGATTTCTGGGTTCGAATCATGATACAGCTCGTAAGAAAGACCGAGAATATGCTTAGTGTAAACAAAACTTTAAATACTCTTACGATTTTTTTTTTATAGAACTGATGATTGACTATTTCAACATTCTTAAAGATTCTCAAAAGTCGGTTGATTTTGTATACAAGAAGCTTTTGGAGACGTTTTAATAATAATGGCACAATGAAACTATTCATTACATTTAAGGTGTCTAGGTGTTATTTGTTAGCAATGCTTTGTGCTTTGTGCAAAAAGTTCTGTACTTAGTATTCATGTCCAATAAACTTATCTTTCAGTTTTTACTACTGGAGGTTTCACGGAGAGTTTTTTTTTACATTTGTAAATCAAGTTTCATTTATATAGACTGCGCCCAAATATCTCATATCTCCAAGAAAAATTGAACATGGGAATCGGATTATGAATCAGAAGAAAATTGAACGTCTTCGGAGTGGTCTATTTCCAAACAAATTATTTATTCTTTTCTGACCTTGCCACAAGCTCATCCCAATTTTCATTTTGTGACGAAAATTGAATTTTAAGTTTAAGTTTAAGAAGTTTACGTTTGATTTGTTGATTGCTCTCGATTCTAATCGTCAAATCAATTCTGCAAAGTGACGTAGTTGAAGTAAAAAATGGCAAGAGTACCAAATCAGGACTGGTCCTGGAATACCCGCTACTCAGACTTCATTCTAGTGGACATAGGAAATATGTATGGAATGCCGATTTGTGCCAAGGACAACTTCCCGAATTATTCGTCTTCATTTTCAGTTTTGATTTGAACAACTTTCTGTTAGACCCTGACGTTATTTTACATCTTAGAATCTCGGGGAAATGAAGGAAAGTTTAATTCATTCTTCTAACAAAACTCTAATGTAGATTTAAAAGAAGTGAACTCAATAAATTTTGGATAAGGAATTAAACAACGAAAATATTCTAGTTCAATTGAAAATTATAAATAATTAAACTAACTCAAAGAGAGATGCACAACCATGTTCGGTGCTCGTGGTGAGGCATAGGTATTAAGGTACATTCTATCAACCATCTGCCATAAGCGTCAGTAGATGGAGTATTTCTCGCCTGTTTACAGTTACAGCTCTGCTATAAACTAGTAGATTTAAGGGGAAAATGGAACGACGTGATCATCACATTTGTCTTTTTCTCCAGGCTCAATCAACGGATAGAAGAGAAAGAAAGGAAGATTTTCCAGTCGCCGCTCTACAAATGTCCTGGTGGAAAAAATGAAATCCGGTAACGATGTTGAGGAAAAGATACTCAACTCGACCAGTAATTTAAGCCTACAGTTTTAAGATTTGTGTCTGTACTCAGCGGTAAATTTCCGCGGCGTTTGAAGTGGCGGAGGGAATCAAGTAATCAATTTTATCTGTATCGTTCTCGGGTTGATCATTCGCAAAAGCATGTTCGAAAGTTCAACCTCGACCGCCACTTCCGCTCTACTCTTATCGAATCAAATTCTTAAGGAATTTGGCAAAGAAAATGCCATTTCCGGCCTTCGAGGTTCAGGTGGTTTGGCACCAAATATTTACAGAAGCAAATTTATATGTTCCCTAATGATTGGTTTATTCGTAGAAAATAAGCACATTCATAGCAACATTCCATGGAAGTAGCCCATCAAAACAATATAAGACAATTTTCGTATCCCTTTTCTATTATACAAGTGGCTTTCGATGTGATATTTAATGTATTACGTGATGATTTTGCATTTTCAAATCCGTTTTAATTATTTTGAGTTCTTTCATTTTTTGTAAGTGTTAAGAACAAAGTAAAGGGTCTGATTTCTGATGAATCAAATTTCATTGTAGTGAAAATTACTAATTTGTGATAAATTATTATTTTTGTCATCAAAGTGTCGTTGTCCGTATTCTGTCTCTATGTGCAATAGGCAGTCCCATCAGTGCACTCCCCGCCTTGGAAGTTATGAGCTTTGCAACACTGGGCAATTTCCCTTGCAGTTCGATCACAATCAATACTACAGGCCCGAACTTCAGTTTGAGCAACGGAAAATCCTAGGGAAGACCAACGCCAAGGGATCGTATAAATCACTTTAATCAGTGACTAGTGAACTAAATAAACTCACCAGCAAGTAGAACAAGAGTACATGCCACAAGAACAACGCACGCGAAGAGTTTGGTAGCCATGATTCGAATAGACAAATCCAGAAGTGCTGACAAGATATTGAAACCTATCGTATCGCTTTTGATACTCCCTATATATATGCACACCGTGTTAAGGAAATTCCTCCAAAGGTTTGAAGCTAGGAAGGATGCTAAACCACTTCCAAGACCAGAAATAAAAACCCCGTCCAAATAATATTTGCTTCAACCGTATTATCAGGAAGCGGGAAGAACATGAAACCTCAAAACACAGGAACTCTGAACAATCGTTTTTTGACAGCAAACTTTTGAAAAAGTTTACAAACAGTATTATAAACAGGCTAACCATGTGCAGTGTGTTCAGAAAGGCATTTTCCTGCACTTTTAACGCTGCGTTTTTTTCTTTCGCATAACTTTCGTAACTTTCGCGTCTCTTCCTGTAGCCTGTTTATTCTTCTAATTGAGAAATCCCACCCGTTTCAACAATAGCGGGAGCCGAGGATTTTATTTCTAAAATCAACACTGCATGCTAGGGTTATTTTTGGGAAAGAGTTATGAATGTTCATAAGATCTGGGTATGTGCAGATGAGGGATTAAAAACCTGTCACATAATGTGGTCACCGTAAAACGGTGCCTTCACATTTTAAACATGAAAACGTTTGGTGAAAAACAGAAAACATTGAGGAACTGATTTAAGCTCAACTTCACTTCTGTCTAAAAATAAAGTTTCGGATTCCAGAAATTAATCGATTCGGAATAATTTCTCTCCTCATGGTTTGAGATTTGGAAATTCTTTGCATGAAATGATCTAGTATGAGCCAGAAAAACAGTTTCGACAATATTTAATAAAACTTTCACTATAATTTCATCAGCCGAATCAGTCAGGAAGTTTACGATGGTTTATTATTTTAGTATGCTAACATAACCTGATTTTAGTAGACTTTAAGCAATCTTTTTTAACTGAAATAATATTACTTGACAGTCGAATCTCCACATTTTTCGGATTAAACACGTCATTAAAATTACACTCGCGTCACTAGAATGTGTGGAATTATAAAAAGAAGACGAGCGTGTTACTTACTTCCCTGTTGTGTACCTGGTCACACAACATGAGAAAACAAATTCAAACCCAGATTGGACGGATTGAGTTTAAGTTGCACGATTACAAAGTCTTACTGAGCAGCAGATTTGGTTAATGTTAAATGAATTGTCTACTCCACCTAAACTTTCTTTGGGGTAACGCAGTTAATGACTATGACCAGTAACAAGTTCTAATATTTGCAATTTAGACGAGCAACGGCAGAAAGCTGGTCGTGAATTGTAACTTTTCAGTCATAGACGTGTGTTCCAGAGATAGGGAATTGTGATTAACAAAAATCTTCTCTCAATTCTAAAGCGCAATGTTCTTTTGCAAAAATATGAGCTTTTTGGTTTCCCCTTGATGAAAAAGCAGTAAAGCAGACATCACAGAAAGTTGCGAACTTTTGAGCCGTATCTTCCCCTGTCAAGAGTGAAATGCAACGGAAGCGAAACATTCATCCCCTCACACTAAACAACAAGAGAATATAAAAGGTGGATGGATACAAAACCAAAGCCAGGAATTTAACAATAACATTGCAATTACAACACGCATTGGAATTGATGAAAGTTGGAGTTAATACCGACGAAATTAAAATGAAAACTCCATGACACAATGAAAAAGTGAGTGTGGGGTGAGATTCCTAATCTGAACCTTTAATTAGTACTCAAATTCGTGACAAGTGCCTAAATTGCTATTCCTACAGAAATCGCTTTGATTTAACTTCAATAAGATAGTGTTCAACTACCGATTGTACATAAAGTGACCGGAAGAGAAATGGGTATCCGACCCCTCCAAAGGGCCAAAGGGGCTTATTCGAAA
>JAQIYD010000097.1:0-13061 GCA_034699565.1 Anurida granulata
TCACATTGACCACAGGAAAGATGCTTTTTTTCGCCCGACATTCCGAAAAAAGCTCTTTATCCTTAATTAATACAAAGTGGACTTTACCATGTTGATATAGGAAAAGAAGGTCCGCGTGTCGCTCAAGTTGAAATTATGGATAGCGGCGATGACGAATCGAGCCTTGTCCGACGTGTTGATCACCTAACCTAAATTGTGCAGGTGACAAGTCGTTGATTGAAATTTCATTTTGCGTAGAGAATCCGGATACTGGGATTTTTACAACCATTACTTACAATTGTGATTGTAAAACAGCAATTAAATTTACATGCTCCACTTTATTGTGTAGGAAATTATTTAAATGAATAGGTTCCATTTTAATAATCTTTTTATGCCATTTCATTTCTGCTTTTACAAAATTTAATTCTATATTTTGATACTTAGAAAAACCTAAACCCAAACGAATATCGAACATTAAATTTGGAACAACGTAAACTTTAAACTTAATATTTAATATATTCTTAACATTGATTTCTATTGTTGTCCAAGTTTGCATTTTAACTGTCTCTGGACGAGTGCCTTTTCATTCATTGGTAAATCAAGCTTATTAAATTGAGCCACAAACCTTGCTCCCACAAAATCTAAAATAATCGCTGCTTCAATGTTATTCACTAATCCTTTTTAACTTTACTAGATTTCCTCCACTTTCAATTATTAAAGTATACTCATGTAAGCAAGAATATAATAAGAGTTTTTATGAAAAGTGAAAGGACGATTTATTTAGTTAATGCTGGAGGGTTGTTCCTTTCGATATTTGGAGTTTGATCCCTCTGAAACTGCGTATGCATATTCCCAGGACGATTTTGATTGTAAGGATAATATCCTTAGAATGAATAATTCCGTGGAGAAAATTGACAAGCAGTATTGTAACACGGAGTCCCAATTCTTGGACGTGGGCACCGCGTTTGGACGTTTACCAAACGACAAATGTCTCCCTTTTGGTTAGGTTTATAACCAAACCTAACCTGACGAACTACGAAAGTGTGAAAAAATCGTCTACATTCTCTCCAATTTGTTGTTTCCTTTCATTCATTTTCTCTTCCGCGACATCTTTACTGGCGACCGTTTGAACCTCAATTTGAAGAGCTGTGGTGATTTCTGCCCATGAAATATCGGGTTCAGTAGAAGTCGCTGGATTAGAATTTGCAAGAAAAAGCGCAGTCCTTTCTCTCCGCCAATTAAAACACCATAAACGTGCGTTTGATGTTAAATAATTAGGTAATTGCAATACTTTTGTTCTGAGTTCCAACCATTGGCATTACTAGCCAATTCAAAGCGCTCCAGATATTTAAAAGGTTCATCTAATGAATCAAATAATCTGGGGATAAACAATTCAAAAAACATTTTTTAATTTCGTTTGAGGCAGAGATGATAGGAAAAATGGAATTTGGTATATAATGGATCATTAGTCGGAAAATGGGAAATTGATTTCTTCAAACTTACAGAATTCCCTCCTTCTCGTCCACCAATTTTACAAGGGTTCTAAGAGAATAACTGTTCTCATAAAAAGTTTGAGTCGAATGGGATTCAATTTGGATTGGCACCTCGTGGCTTTTTAACAACAGCATCTCCTACCCCGAGTTTCTACGGAGCTCTAGCTTGTCTCTAACCTAACAACAGAAGTTCTGGAAACTTAATTGGGGGCCTTTATTATCTTTTCTGAAACCGCAGGTTTCGGCGATGATTCTTCTGCTTGAGTTCTGATTTCCGCAGACCCTTTTCCAGCTTTCTAGCTTCACGTCTTTCCATCCGCTTGAAGCTGGCAAGGCGATTCCTTTCTTTCCTTAAATTCAGAAATCTTCAACAGGACATGTATTAACTTTCAGCCGTAGAGCTTTCGGTTGTACTTGGTAAAGTTTGGTTTGATTAATGTTGGTTGAAAAATTATTGCATACTTTTTCCAAAAATTGCTGCAATTCCGCACACCTTCCTAGGGATTCCGCAGACTGGTAAGTATCTTGGTCGGGGTATCCTTCCCATGACATGGTAACCTACAGAACCGTCGGCATACTCTACCTCTTTGACGATTTCGTCAACCTAGGCAAAGAAAAGAACTAATGCGTTGCACATTTGTATATCCCATTTAAATTTTTGTTAGGTTAGGTTATGCCATAGTCGAGAATTTCTTACTTCGTATTCTTTTTCAAAAAAGGATTCCTTTTCTACCAACGAAGAATCGATGCCGCCGTCAGTTTCCGGTGACTCCCGGTGTTTTCTTGAATCAAGTCCGAACTCGTCGTATCAAAATTGTCGAGGGAGGACGCGTCACTGTAATCGGTGTGTGTGGGTGGCTCTATTTTCCTTCATCAACTTCAAATTCGGTCGAGTGAATTTGTTTATGGTTCATGAGTCAGGTAAACTTGATTTTGAAGATGTCGAAGTAACAAAACTTGATCCGTGACCTGATTTTGGAGATTCTGATCTTCCGCACTCACACCCTGATCCGTTAGCCGATCCTCGTGATGGTGGTGGTGATGATGATGACGGGGAGCAACTTAATGAAGATGCTATCTCCTTAAAAACAAATTTCAAAAAGTTGATTAACAATCACGTTCAAATTTTATGATTGAACGTCAAATGGAAATAGACCTTTATAGTTCTAACGGGAGCTTTAGCAATTATTCCCCTCACGTATATCTATGTTGATGCTGGATGTTTATTTCCCGTTAACATTATTTTATTTGTGTTTTAGTGTTTTTATAGAGTTTTATAGTGTTTTCTAACCTAACATACTGTGCAGGTATGAAGGTATTGGGAAAAACTTCAGGGATTAGTGAAAGTGGAGGATATCGAAGAAAGCGTTGGGAAATCATAAATTTGACCGATTTGCAGATTCATCTCCAGTTCATTTCGCTCGATGAGAGTACATTTTAAATAAACTTTAGTAGAAAAATGGAATTCTAATTTTTTTTTAATTAAGTTGGTTTTATTCAAGTTTCAATGTTGAAATTAACATTAAAAATTGTCAACTTAAAAATTTGGTTTCCAAATTTTTGTTTGAAAAAGTATAATTAATTGAAAAAATAATTAATCATCAGAGAAGAGTAATGAGGCATTGAATTTCAACTTCTATTCTTTTTCTATTCTGTGTCTATTTTTTTGCCTTTTCCTGGCAGCACATTGAATTTTCTTCTGCATGCAGCGTTGAGTGACGGGAAACTCCTTCCAAGATTTTCTCGTATTAATAAATGAAACAGTTATAGTTGATTTGGGAAGTTATGAACAATCTTATCTAACATAAATCGAGGAAGGACCATTTATTGACCTGCTTTTCCAACAAACGTGATTTGACCGTAAGCTTCCAGTTTTCGCCTGACATTTCTAAAAAAGCTCACTTATTCTTAATTAAAACAAAGTGTCCTTTACCATTTTGATGTAAGAAGAAAAGGTTTTGATAAATTGGACAGGACAAGCAGTTGATTTCCTCACATTCGTACAGGGAGTCGATGCAAACTCCTTTTTCTTTAGGTTCTAACCTAAACTAAAGAAATATTTGAATAAAAT
Organism: Anurida granulata; assembly: GCA_034699565.1. NCBI lineage: Eukaryota > Metazoa > Arthropoda > Collembola > Poduromorpha > Neanuridae > Anurida > Anurida granulata. The sequence goes on from JAQIYD010000097.1 coordinate 3,544, forward strand.
ACCTACCTTCGTTGTAAAAGTTGAGAATGAGGATCATGTTATGTTCTTAATGCTGCTCTTAGGATGGAAGACTCGATGAACCGTTCGTTGGTTAAACGGATCCAAGGGCCACTCCCGATGACGGCATTCTTATTCTATATGAGGTCGTGACGGCGCGGGGATACCGCATCAGGGACCAAGCAAGTCCTTTTCAAGTAGATTGAATGATCCTTGAATGCCCGCTTGGCCAAATTAAAAGTGTTGTTTCTGCAAAGTTCAAAAGGCATTGTGCCTTCCTGTCAGCACTTCCTCCGGGGAGAAAGTCTGACTCATTGGCGTCACCCCAGCAAGAATGGCCGTTTCCTTAGGAACCACGCCAGAATCAGGCTGGAAAAATAATATTTCAATTACACAGCTAGGGAATGCGAATCATACAACTTACAAGAGCCATAGCCAAGGCAGGAGCAGGAGCGTAAGGATTTTTAGAAAACATCACGAGAGAGACGGGACATTTCTTCAAATATGTAGAGCAAAGTATCTCCTGAGAACACACTTGAATTCATGAAAAAAGTAATTAATAGGCAAAGTTATGCAACATTTTACCTCATTATCCCTTGCGTAGGCGGTAGCCATTTCCGAAGTGGAAAAATGTGAGAAATAAGGGCGGTCATCATTTGCGCCTCGTTCAGGGACCGGAACAGGACCAAATTACCCCCACAAGGTCGTTCTATAATATTCGGAACAGGAACAAAACGGGCCTGGACAGGACACCACTTTGGCAGCCATCCTTCTTGGGGAAAGTTAGTGGATATCAAACTCAGAGCACTAGACATTTTAGCAGCAATGGTAATAATTAAGAAAGAATGACGTAGGCGGATAAGTTACAGAAAGGAAATGCCAAGAAATCGAAACAGGTTTCGTCCTCCTTACCCTCTCTTCTTTCGAAAGTTAAAAGCATGAACATCTGGCACAAAAACAAGGAAAATTTTGGGCTGGGATATTCAAAAATAGAATTAGGGGAATTTGGAAAAACGCTCCAATTTCTCTCCTCCTCATCCTCTCGTCTCTGGAATGATAAAAGCATGAACATCTGGCACAAAAACAAGGAAAATTTTGGGCTGGGATATTCAAAAATGGAATTAGGAGAATTGAGAACAACGCTCCAATTTCTCTCCCTCTTTAACGCACACACATATCTTAATGTCCTCCTCCATCCAATCCTCACACCAACGCCTGAACATAAAAGGGCAACAAAGTTTTTGGCCAAAGAACCAACCAATTAGAGAAGGTTGAGGGGACGCCAAGATCTTCGAAAAGGGCGTTTACTAAATTAAAAGTAGACGCTCATATATACAAGATGCGTCTTTTTCAACGGGCACTCCTTTAGTTTCAAAAGAACACTCGGGCAGGCTAGTTGCACTGGGATTCAATTCTCAAAAAGTTAATTCCGACTAAAATAATCTATACGATCTACGTGACTTCCACATTAAAAACTCATCACTTACAGGCATGTAAGGTAACAGTTCGAAGTAACGGGCTTGATACGACTAAAAAGTCAGGTAACACCGAAGATTGGATTTATTAAAAACTTGAAGGGCTGAAAAGGTTTTATCCAAATAACCTAACGATTTACCAATTAAAATAATTTCATTACAGTAAACTCATAGCAAACGGTACGAGAGAGTAGCTCCCGAAGGGGAGCTCCCTCTTCAGGGGATCTCCACTTCGGGAGGTCTAGTCCAGCCAGATTCCTGGTAACCCTTTACCCCTTAGTCTTGACAACCAATAAAGGGGCCCCTCGTGGCCAAAAAGCCTATTCGTCTGGTAGTTGCCACTAGGCAGGAGTTTATTGCCCAGGTCACCCGCCGGTAGCTCTCGACACGCCCGCAGAGGGTGACCCAGGGGCGGTTCATCCAGGGACCCACATCACAGGCACTCGCTCCCTACGATCTGTCGACCACGGAGGCTATCCTCGGGGTGAGTCATCCGGCGACTCCCATCACGGTGCCCACGCCGACGACGATCGACCCATCATCAGAGGGTGACCCAAGAGTGGGTCACCCAGGTATGTCCTGACATCCATATTGACCGCCGGTCGGCGGCCCAGTCACCCTGACCCAGTCACCTCGACCCTTGATCTTTGACCTTCCCGCTCCCATCCATTGACCTCCCACCTGGCAGCTCTATCCAGCCCCCTAGACCGAACCAGTGACCTAGTGGCAGAGGCAGCCACTTACGACTCTCCCTGCTGCTAGTCTTAGTGCATTTCCGCATTGTCACCCGCATTCTCCCGCTGGGAGGGGTGACACTTCCCCACCCCCGAATCAAATTTGTATCCCATTTTCGCAAGTATGTTTTGCCTAATCGAGACAAGAGGTGGAACAATAAATGCATTCATGTTGATATTCCATGTGTTCATCCGTTGCGTCGCAGCGGAATGTTTCAAATTCACAGCAATCGAAAAAAAAATGGAGCTATTCAATTAATCAAAAAATACGTTTAAACTTGGATTAACCTTGAATGCAAGGCTTTACCATCGTTCCTGAAAAGGAAATGGTTACTTTGAGTTGGTTTTCACAGATTAAAATTCTTTATTTTTCAATTCGTATAAAAGATACAGTTGGCAAAAATACTCTTCTCTTCTACGTTCATTCCATCCCACAATCTCCTTCTCATCCTTGCCTTTTTCTTTCCCGATGTTACAATGCTCAATTTTCTTAACACTTTAGGTTAGGTTAGGTTATTTTTTTTTATTTATGTCAAACTTACAAGGTAACCAAATCTATAATCCATCTTGATTGCCCCATGAAAGTGAACTTATATTCGAACATTTCAAAAAGACCTCCTGATAAATATTCAATTATTGTGCTTTTGATTCCATTAATCCCCGATAACAAAGAGGCATATTCGTCAACCCAATCTCCCTTTTCGCATACTGTTTAGAGACCTAATGGTGCTGGGTTGCCCCAGTGATGATGTTCCGCGAAACCTGGAAAGTTTAATGTCCCGATCGATGCGATGATCGTATCTGCTCCAAGTCCGGTTCTTTGGAAATATGCGTTATTGTATGAATATCACACTGGCATCATCAAAGAATAAAAATGGTCATATTCGTTAACGACACTTGGTAATGATTTTGCATTTCGTCCAAAAATTCTAAACTTCCCTGCGAAAATTGTCTAACCATTTTTCTCTCCATTAGATTCAAATCTCTGAAGAACAAGGATGAGATGTTCAAAACCTGTTCAGTGTACAAGTTGATGATATTAGAAAAATTTGGCTCAATCTGTTCCTTTTCTGCATAATGCATTGTTGTGTCAATGTCATCCTCAAGTCTTTGCATGATGTTTTGAATCGAATATTCAAAATGTTGAATTCGTTGAATGTTGTCTTCAGAAATAATATCAACATTTCTTAACGCGCGTTTTTTATCATTAAATTATGAATAGATGTGATGTTATCACGCAGAGCAATAACACCTCTCATTGCCTTAGTATCCTTCATGGTAGACAGCTCAGATTCTCCCGTGGAATCAATCTTGAACATTTTGTATAGGATGCTTAAAGGTTCTAGGAAAACGGTGCTAGGCATTCCTTTATAGTCAGGCTTATTACGAATATAGTCCCAAACTTGATTCGTCAATCGTCCGGATTCCTCAATGCCCTTAAAGTGAGCAGGGCAGGGAATATCGGCAACGGCGCTGATTCGCATATCATCATTTTGAGTTTTGTATGTTGAGTTGGTGGTAAAATGGGCGTCTACATTTACTGATCCAAATGGGATAGTTGCATCAACCGTGAACATCGCGCCACCTCCTTGCACTTCATCAAAAGATTCCCCACTAATGTGAACGTCAAGATAAATTGTCACTTTGTACTCAATGGCTGTTACAGTGTCTTATGGTATTTACAGTGACTTATCTGGTATAACGGGTATGTAGTTGTAAATTCTTCTGTACAGTATTCACAAGAAAACTAAAAGACAACACTTTAATGTTTTTAAAATTTTCTGAGATTTTTCTGAATTAACTTTCTTTGTCGTATTCGTTTTCTCTTTTTACAAGGTGGCGGGGCAGTGGAAGTAGAGGGTTCCTCACTGCCCATGATGCCCAATTGGAAGTTTGACATGTAACTTGTGAAAATAAACATAAGTTGCATCGACGACGGTTTCCAAAGCAAATCCTGACATGATCCCTGCAAAGAAAAAAAACCGCCTCGGCACATAATGTTCTCTTTAATCTAATCGACTTAAAATAAAAACAATTGATTACATCCGGTTAGGTTTAACCTAACCTAACCCTAACTAGTGATAGGAAATACTGTGGAAATATTTACTTCATATTCCCCTTCGTTAGAAGCAGCAATCTGTGAAGTTGGCTTTTCCGTTGATCCAGGAAGTTCAGCAGGAGTGGTAACAAGATTCCCATTTCCTTGTTCCTCGAAGCTCGGCTGGAATTCGTTGGGATCTAAAAACATTTTTTAAAACTCCAAATAACAACATAATTAAATATTAGAAAACCTACCCGGGTGGTGACTTCAGCTTTATGTAACGCCAGGCTAAAAGGAGTGATTTTATTGATTATTTGATTTGATTAGAGATAAGGGATGAGGGAGGGAGGGCAGGAGGGAGGGAGGGTCGTCGGTAAAGATTACGGTACACAAATTAAACAAAATAACATTTTAGCAAACACACGCCTAATCATTTATTCTTCCTCAATTTCTTAACTGGAGCCATAAAATGCTCCCGTGGGACAGGAATAACGGGAAGCTTGGAATCCACCTGTTCATGTGATGTCCCTTGATTTATTTTTTGAAAGTTGGTACTAGTATGTTCCTTGCCGCTTGATCAGCATCAATGGAAACTTTTGATGCGTCCCCGTTCAGATGAATCAGCTGGTCAATTGCATTCAACATGAGTAATGGGCAATATTTCTTGTGCCTGTATAACGACATCTCTGGGGTCAGTTTTCATAATTATTACAGTTGTAAATAATAAAATGTTCTTACGGCTCGAACTGCTTAGTCGCCACTGATTTGTTGAGGTTTGGCTTTTCGAAAATCATCAAGGGGTAAGCCTTGTTGATATACACCTTTCTTTGTCCCGAGTTTTTGACATAAATCCGTATCTATCTGCATACTGTTCAAAAAAAGTGCCGACACTTCTCTCCAAGTCCTAGTGAAGAAGAAATACGTGCTCTGGAAATCAATCAATGAAGTAGATTCAAAGCTTTAAGAATAATCGTAGAAAATTGAACTTATCCCATTCATTGCAGGCTTCCTTATTTTTCAAATTGCTCCGCACGAGCATTGTGATAAACAGAATCACATGTTTTGGATACTCATAACTCAAGTGTCCAGCACTATCGACGATCCTTTTGCGATATATCTCGTGCATATTCTCCTCGTGGTTGGTGAAATCCTCCTCACCGTCTTCAGTCACAAATAGGTCGTACCTGTTCTCAAGTTTTTATCCAATTTGTTGAGACGTGGTAATCATTACACTACAGTATCCTGCGTGTTTGACGAGGAAATTTTCAGGCACTTGAAGGCGCTCTAGGAGGTAGCAGATTTGTCTCTCCGACATGCCCTCGAACTCCGTAATTTCTTTTAATCGTCGAAGCATTTTAATTCTCACTGAACAAACAATTTCAAACAACAACAAATTGGATTGACAAAAACATGTACTCAAGAGCTTCTCCATCATCCCAGTAGGTGGGCACCGTCAAAATTCATTTTTTTTCATTTGTTAATTTTTCACTTGGTTTGAACACTGAAAAATTTTGCAAAATTATTTAGAAAATTTGCGAGTGCAAAAAAATGCGATCTTAGAAGGGAGGGAGGGAGGGTGGGTCTACAATGATTGATAGAATGAATGAATGAATAAATGAATGCCATGGCAATAAGGCAACAATGGTTAGCGTCTTGGAAGTCGGGGGCGGGTAGGTGGTCGTGGTGGTTTACTCATTTTGGGAATGGGGGAGGGTTTGACAAAATGTTCCCGTGGGACAGGAATAATGGGCAAACTTGGAATCCACTTGTTCATATCACGTCCCATGATGTACTTTCTGAAGGTTGGTTCTGAAATGTTCTTTGTCCTCTCATCGTGATCAGCATCAATCGACACTTTCGATGCGTCCCCGTTTACAAGAATCAGCTGATCGATTACGTTCAGCATGAGTAATGGACAATATTTCTTGTGGCTATAAAATGATATTTCCGTGGTTGATTTCGTAATTTTGACAACTAAATAATAAAAGGTTCTTACCGGTCAAACTGCGGAGTCGCCACTGACTCATTGAAGTTCGGCTTCTGGGAATTCATTAAGGGGTAGGCCTTCTTCATATACCCTTTAAATTTGTCACGAGTATGTGACACGAACCCGTACGTGTCCGCATACTGCTCGAAGTAAGTAGCGACACTTCTCTCCATGTCCAGGTGAAGAAGAAAAACGTGCTCTGGAAAACAATCAATGAACTAGATTCAAATGGTTACGAATAATCGTAAAAAATCGATCTTACCCCATTCATTGCAGGCTTCCTTAATCTCCAAGTTGCTCCGCACGAGCATTGTGATTGGTAGGAGCACATGTTTCGGATATTCAAAAATCACGTTTCCAGCACTATCGGCGGTCCCCTTGCGATATATTTCGAACATCTTCGGCTCGTGGTTTGTCAAATCTTTCTCGCCGTCTTCAGTCATAAATAATTGATCATCATTCTGTAACGGTTTCCTAATTGTTTGGGACGTGGTAACTATCACGCGACAATATCTAGCATTTTTCACGAGGAAGTCTGCAGGGACTTGCCGACAACGCAAATTCTTGATCTAGGAGTATGACCAGATTTGTTTATGATATTGTTAACTAAGCATAATTCTCAACATATCCCTTAAACAAACTGCTCTAATTTCTTATTATCGTATGGCGATGTTGATCTTCAATGTCATTGAGTGGAATCTATTCTTTGCTGATCGTAGGCTGCTTGGATTTCGGACCCTTTTTCTTCCAGTAAAACAAGACTCCCAAAGCCACTCCTTCCCCAAAAGTGAGTCCAAATATGGTAAGTGTTGACCCATTCACATTCCAGAACCCATGATTTTGAAACGCAAAAACTTTTAGGTTTTTGGCTTCTTCTGTAATATCCTTCTCCTTTATCAAATTCATCTCCTAAATTTGACCAATTCAAGCGAGGATTCAAATGATAATTGTTGTGATTGGTTTTAGAAGAGTGATTTGTCCTCCTGTTTCAGAAAATCAATAGCCGCAGAGTGTGATTGTAAAGGTTTGGGGGCATCAATTGGGATGATGTAAGGAGTCCATATTGGGTAAAAATTGCCAAGGAATCTTCAAATGTCACACCGTACAAGGTCATGATGAGCTAATTGCTTATCTACTTTTGGATAACTTCATTTGGAAACTAAATTTCTTAATATTATAAGTGTCTAGACCTGGATAAGCTACTCCATTGGCGTTGAACTCCATCAGTAATATTATCTGCTTCGGTTTGATAGACAGGATTCGGAAAAGAATACTGTTTTGATTCCAAATGATAATCAAACTTAAATTCATTCGGCGAATTAATATCTGGTAAATAGAGAGAGTGTGTGTCGTCATCAAGTTCAGTTACAGAATTTTGTTGTAACAGAAGGTTTCTCCTAAGCTTATCCTAATCTGATTTTTCTTAATTTGATCTATTTTAACTCTACAATTTGTTTAACTCTATTCTTATAACAACCTGGTTTAATTCTTAAATAATTTGGAAGTTGTTTTTGTTGAAACTTTATTTTTTGCATCTTGAACTATTTTGTTACGAAACACTTTCTTCAGCTTTCTTTTGCCTTTCCTCTTTTGATTCTCCTAACGTGGTTCGATTGTGAAAATTACATACATAATAATTGGTACAATGTTTTTAAGTTAAATTTAGGAGATATTGAATTAGAAGCAGAAAAAGAAAAAGAAAAAAGAATCAGAAGAAAAAAGAAAGAGAAAGAAAGTTAAATTACCAATTTCTTTAACTCATCAATGGGATCTTCTACTGTCGGAAATTTGGTGTTTCTATTTTCCGTTCCTTCCTTCGTTCGTGGAATTTCTGTTTCGATTATAAACCCTATTATAAGTCGGTCTCATTTTTGGAATAAGGTTTCTGCCTGAACGATTTCTTTGAATTTTCCGTCCTTTGATAACTGTTACCAAATTTACTAGTTCAAAATTTGCCAACGAAATATAAACCCTGTCCATGTTCCCCCGATACCTCCTCCGTTTGAGGGCCAATAACAAATTATCAAAGTTATTCCGGTTATTATAACAAATCTTTATAGCAAAAACCACAATACAGCAAGTGAATGCAATCAAGCACATGGTGGCAAAGAAATTTTGAAAAGGAGTCAGTATAAAATCTTTAAGAGCGTATTTTGTTGTCCATTTTAATCCTTTTAGTCAGACTGTTAATCAATGACTCAATATAATATAAACAATATTATTGACAAGTACGTCAGGAAATATTTCCGTTTTTCACGTTTTTCTCCCGCTGATTTCTTGTTGTCCCGAAAAGTTCATTGCCTCCGAGAGTGATTGGAAGGGTTTAGGGGCATTCAAGGGAAAAGTGAATGGAGGACAGTGGCGGGCCAATATACTTGCTACGCGGTGGACGCGGAAGGTTTCCAAAGATTCTAAGAATGTAGCTCCATACAAAGCTAACCTTTCTTGATTATTCTTGTATTTCTTAAAATAAAATTGTTTTGCAGTGTCATATATTACCTAACGTAGCCTAACAATTTCCCATATGGAGTAAATTGTTTATCTACTAAAAGATTTTTGCCATTTAGAGTTGGATAAGCTAATCCATTTCTAAGAATAATTTCATCAGTGGAATTATCATCTGCGTATCATCTGCGGTATAAATTGCAGGAGGGAGACATATCTATGATTTTCCCGTTACTGTTATTTAATGTGTTATTAACATTTTGTTCAAAGTTATTACAAAAAAGTGTTGGAAATGTTGGATCAAATAATGTCTTGTCCATGTTCATAGCGAAAGTCCCGAGGAACACGGCGCTGGTTGTCTTGTCCATGATTATAGTGAAAGTCCCGTGGAACAAGGCGTTGGTTGTGGTAAACGTGACCACGGTCTGCAAACCGAAAGTTGCGAGGGACTCTTTTGACCCTCGCTCATAACAACTTCATTGCAGAATTGCCATGGGATAACATGGCTGAGTCTCGGAACTCTTGGATTCTCCCGAGCAGTCCGTTGTCGAGTAAGAATTGAATAAGGCATGGCGTACTCTCGACCCGTAGTTGCTGACACAAATCTACGAAAGCCAGTACGTCAGGAAATATTTCCGCTTCTCTCGTTGCCTCCGAGAGTAATTGTAAGGGTTTAGGGGCGTTCAATGCTGTAATGTAGGGAGACACGGTGGTGTGAAGATTTCCAAAGATTCTGAGAATGTAACTCAATACAAAGCTAACAAAATAAAACTCTTTTGCAGTGTCATTTCTTAAAAATATCCCGTATGGAGTAAATTGTTTATCTACTAAATGATTTT
>JAQIYD010000098.1:0-13046 GCA_034699565.1 Anurida granulata
CATATTTTTCGAATGTCCACAAAGCTTGAAAATATCTTTGAATTGTTTTTGAAAGTTTGAGAAAGCCCACCCATAACATGGCATTATAATTTTCATAATTTTCAAATTTTTCCAGACGATACACCAAATTTTTTGGTAATTTCTATTGTCGTAGGTCTAAAATTTGTAAAAACAACTTTCTGTAGTGAAACAGTTAAATGCATTTTGTTTTCCCCCATATCAAGTACAATGGGATTTATTACGACCATGCTTATTCCATCACCGGAATTCAAACCGTGCATTACAAAGGCCCTTTTGATGAGCGTGACATCACGTTGATCCGAATTCGGAATCCCCATGGAAAGGATGAGTGGACAGGGGCATTTAGTGACTTTGACCAAAGTTGGCAACACCTTTCGCCGCCTCCAAAACAAGAAGCAGTCGTTGCAGATGATGGGGAATTCTGGATGCCTTATGAGAGCATGATTGAGCATTTTGATACCCTGAGTGCCTTAACTTGGATCAAAGAACCAAAAGTTAACATTGTAAGTGTCCAAGGTTACTTCTACTCTTCATTTATATCACAATACACACCCGTAACGTTTTTGACATTTTAGCCAGGCGGTGTTGCGACCTATGTGGTCCAGTTTGGAAGTTGGAGTAAAGCCAATGACACTTGTGGTGGTTACCGTCAACCTTGGAAGAATCCCCAGTACGCCGTCACAATTGGCGGGACAGAGGAAACCGGTGTGGGAATTGTCGCAGGACTGACCATCAATAAACAACTCAAGGATTACTCAAAGACGTACGGATTTAGAGTCTACGCGGTAAGTTTTCTAAGAAAAGGTTTATCAATTTGTCAATAGGTAGTAAGGTCATAATGTTGTTGACAGCTCAAGGGGGCCAACGAGACCAAGGCACTACCGTTGACATTTATGGACATGATGGCAAGTGTAAATGGGGTTCCCGCCATTTACTCCGAGGTCGTGTTCGACAGCGATAAAAAAGATGTCCAAATAGAGGCACAGCAGAGCAGTTGCCGTGGATTCTTTCCAAAACCGGGTCGATACCTCCTTGAGCCTTTCTTGCGGGAAGAAAATGAGGAAGGGGACTTCTCTCTTAGGATTCTCTACACTAATCCTAAATAAAAACGGCCTGCAAATTCCATAAATTTTGAAAAAGTAGCATAGGGTTATCTGGGGTAATTGTGCTTTCGCGGAAAAGTGTGGTCATGGCTTAAAGCACATAAACATTCTTTAACTTGTCATACACTCACGCATAATGTCAAAATGATACACGTCTGAGAAGCCACATGCGCAGTCGACGGCAAGCCACCAAAGAAGAATGGCAGTTTTCAATTTTTTACAAATACGGCACATTTCCCCAGGATTCCTACGCACCTCCGGAATGGCTCGAGCACATTTACCCCAATCGAGGGAGTAATTATGCTTGCCAGTTTCTAACACTTCAAACATTTTTTTAATCTACTAAGGTTTAACCGCTCAAGTTGACAGCAGGGTTAGGTAAAAGTTTACTTTCTGCAGTTTGGAATAGGGAGGTGTCAATGTAACCCAGGGAAATTCGTGATGAGATAAATTAATGTAGTGTTGATGAGATCAAATGTAACTGTGATAATTGTACTATAGAGCTTTAACACAAGTGTCCAATTCCTAATCATAAACAACCCACTCCTGCGTTCATTCGAATACATGAGATGCCATTTTCAGAAATGCATTAGGGTACAGCGCCTATAGGCAGGGTAATGTCAGGCATATAAAAGTTAATACGTTTTGGAAAATGTGCACGCTTTCATCAATAAAAGGCAGAATGGTACTGTTGCATTTTGACCAATCAGTAATGATGATTCTTGTCAGCTCGCATTCTGTTGAGGCAATACTCCAGTCACCGCCGTGAGTCCATCAAAACTGAAATAAGAATAAACACTAATAAACTAAAACTAACGCCAAAAACCGAGTCGTTTTGGTTTTATTTAAGAGTTGAATTCGTGCGACGGAAAACTGTGGCTCTTTGAATTCTTCTTCTAACTTATACACTCAAGTTTGGTACAAAATCTCCGAAAGTGCCCGAGCAACTACTTTGCAACCTCCACCCATATTTCGACTCCCTGTGGTCTTTTCAAAAAGATGTTAATTGGCTTTATTTCTGTTTCTTCTCAGGGCATTATTCTCCATGCTTAGAGTTTTTTTGACAATCGAGACACGTCCATTCGACGAGACGACCCCTGATCCTGAACCAAACCGTTGCACGGTATATTTCTCGATGTCAATATGAAACCCGGATGTTTTGGCATTTTTGGTACAACAACCGTTGCAATCCTTGTTTGAACATTTGTCGTAAACTTTGGCAACGATGGTCTTAGTCCCTTGCCTCAGTTGAAATGTCTCGAGCTTATACCTCTTCTCATCTCTGGAGTGAATGGCAATGATGTTGTTGGCCTTGACCCAACTTTCCGGTTTCTTACCATTGACAAAGGCAAAGTATCCGTCCCATTTGCATTCATTGTACTTGGTACATTCATCGCTGTTTGGCGCTGGGAGACATTTTCAATTACTTTCAAATCAAATTTTTGCTTTCGGCGGAGATGGACGCGGCGTAAAGTGCGATAAACAGTAGGGATAATTTGAACGTGCACTTCATGTTGAAATAACAGGAATTTAGTTTTATTCAAAGTTTATTTTATGGACATTCCCAAAATTCTTCCATGTTGTTTACGGACGGGATTGATTGCGGTAAAAATGTTTATTAAACCAAACCGACAATTTTCGCTTACTTAATAGGGTAACAAGTCTTTCCATCTAATTTTGGTTTATGTCGAATTGAGCGGAAATTATTCCTTCCTGGAAATTTATATTCTGAGTAAGTATGCTCGTCCTCCTGATTATTTCGATGAGGTGCATGAAATTATTTGATAGTGGTGGCAATATTTCTGGTGGTAATATTTATTGAGGATTCAAATTACAAGGCGTAAACTACAGAATAATAAATTCAATAAGTTGATCAGCCATGGTTAATTTCAATCCGACGCGTTGGGTTAGGTTATATTGTAACCCGAGACCTCTTTCTTTAGGTTAGGAAGGGTAGCCGACTTCTCGATCTAAGAAGAAATCAGTAAGTTCTTCATCCGTCCATCCGTTGTTTCTGCCAGATGCAACAATCATCTCCCTCCCAGCCCGACCTCCGAAGACTTGACCCATGAAACTGGTGAGTCGGCCGAAAAAGCTCACCTGAAATACAAAAATATATTTCAAATCACTGAAACTGGGACATCCAATGGGAAAGTGCTTTACCTGCCCAGAAAATGCCTTTGCGTACTTGCAGTCCGTTGCAATGATCTCACAATTGTTCCGGAAAAGATCATACTCGGTTTGACTTCCAACCTTGTCCAATGCAATTCAGACTGTCTCTTGATCAGAGTTTTTATCGCCTAAGCCATTGTGTCTGGCGAGGGCTTCGAGATTGTTGACACGACATCCATCAGATGAGCATACATCCCCCAATTTTTCCTTCTCGATGAGTCCATTTTTTTAGCCTTGTCGATGGGGCCGTTTTTCGTTCCCATATGAACATGGACGACGAAGCCTTCACCAACATACACTCCCCAGTGTCTGTATCCTCCTCCTCGTTTGAAGTCGATCAGGTCGCCAGGAACGGCTTCCATAAGGACTAGCTCGGGTGTCTTGAAGGGTCCAACGTCGGTATTGAACAGTGCCGCCTGCTCATCCTTCCATTCTTGGGTCATTTTCTAAACTACAATAAAGAATTGCAAAATTAGGCCCCTTGTTTATTTACATGTAGTTTTGAAAGGAAGCAAAGGATTTCCCTGGTTGAAGCTGCTACAATTTTGGAAACACTCCCTGCTGAAGGGTTTGCGTGAAATTTTCAATTTTATGTTTTTCGAATTTTTCATCCAATTGATTTCAATTCCACTTAAATCGTCTTCCTATCAATTTTAGCTTTTAATTTACAAAACTAATTTCAATTTTCAGACTTATACTGGAAAATGTTAATTTCAAATTTGAATTTAATTTCTTTTTAACTTCTAACTTTAATTCAATTTCTAATAATTCAATCATCCTTTAACCATTCGTCATTGCACTCATTCATTAATTCAAGATTAATACACAGAATAAATCCAATGATTTCTATTTTATGGCATCCTGCACTTTAACCCACTTGCAACAACTAAACTGAACTTCTATACTTCGAAATGGGTCAATTAACCTATTTTTGCATTTAGTGACTTACGTGATGCTTGTAAGTAAGTGAGTTTGTAGTGTATGACAGCACTCAGATTAATTAGATTGATTCTTTTAATTGAAAATTGAGAACAGATCAGAATGAATCAGATTCAAAATTTCTCACCAATGCTCTCTTATGGAACGAATTAATTGTCACTAATTTAATTTTTTGATGAATCAACTCATGATGAATTAACAATTACTAGGCAGGACTTCAGGACAACTAGCTTAATTTTTCAATCGATTTCTTATCCGTGAGGTCCAAGAAGTCGAGGACCAATGAATACATTTCATGTTCCTGGATTAGGATTCCTGAAGCATGGAACATCGAGACAGAAATGAAAGTTCTTGCATAAGCTGAGCATGATACCAAGAATTGTAAAACTCTTGGTGACCTAATAGACAGTCATTGACCTATGCAGATTAACTGCATAGGTCATGTAATCTGAAAATATCATGCTGGGGTCAGTTGTGATTAACTTTGTTCCATTCCTTGACATAACAGTTTTTAACAAGTTTTTATGGTTGGAGAGACCAACGAAATTTTCTAGCCCCATTCGTTGCTGCTGTTGGCATGATAAGAAAACGTGGTGGACTTGTAGGAAATATTTCATGAATGCATTTCGATTCTATACTGTTTGATTTATACTCACTAGAATTTGTTTAAAACTTATTAGCGGTGGAACTAGAATAAATTTTTTGTTAGAATTGTTGAGTATGTTGAAAATTTAGTTTTTGCCAATTGATCACTCAGATTCGATTTGGAAGCTTTATTTTAAGCCCTGAAAGAGTTGCATTACAAGGTTTATCTGAGAGCTTGCTTGGACTTAAAATTTAGCACTCTACGGCTACTTATTAAGGTGTGGGAATTATTTTATTAAAAATCAGAAAATGAATGTGGAAACCGTTAACCTTTAAATTTTCTAATAAAAAAGTATCTCAAATTTTTAATTCATTCATAACCCCAATTTTTCATTTTTTTCATAATTTTGACTTTCTCCAGAATTATTAAATGTTTCATACATTTCTTTTTTTTTCGGAGCCTCACCATTTTCGGTGCTTCACCTAACACACTCAGATACCCCTGATGATGATGTATAATCCATGCTTGTGTACATTCGCGTTCTGGAGTTACATAGGGGCAATACGTATTTGTCACACCCTGCGTAGTATCAAATCTAACAAAGTACAAATATTTACATCAATCATTCAATATTCTAGCATCATTTCTGTCGAAATTGTTATTGAGCAATTCATCATCTAAAAAACGCTGTTTCTCTAAAGTCTGAGAATTCGAATGCTTGAAAATAATTCCCAAACGTTCTGTAAATTCAACAAACGTTTGAAGGCTGAGGTCAACGTAAAATGATAGCGTGGCTACAAGGTCGATGATGTTTACAATCGCCCGCATGAAACTCCATTTACTTGGAAATGAAATGAAGCGGACTAGAACCTCCTAGATGTCATGATCGTGATATTCCGGATCTCCGGTACTCTGATTTCCGTGTCATTTCTTAAGGAAAGTGAAAGGATTGAGAGGAAAATTGCGAAGGCACTAATTACTCCGATGACCTGAAAAAGACAAGTTTAATTAAATTGGAAAGTGTTGACCAGAAACGGCACCAAATTCTAACTACGCCGCACCTTCGCTGAAGGAGTATTGCTCGTCGGAAAGTGAACAAATTTTAGGTTTCAATTTCTTCCACCATGGCAAATTCCCAGAAGTAAATTTATCTTCGTTTCCGAATTTTCTGGATAACAGTTCCTATGTTGGTTTTTCACTTTCAAGTGGATGTTGCTTGAAAACGGTTCAAGCTTCGTGTCTCTGCTTAAGCTAAAAGGAAAATCAAAGGAAAAGGATCATTTTGACTCCAGAATTGGGAGTATCCAATTTTTGAAATTTTCGAATTGGTCAAGATAAACTGAAATGCCTGGGGATATGTCATCAAGCAGCAAGGTTCAACTTGAGTAGAACTTAAACTCCAAAACTCCAATTCAGCTTCAAAAAGAGGGACGCATTGATCCAGTGGATAATGAAGTATCCCAGTTCGATAATAGTTCAGCACCTAAAAAATATAGGTGAATGTTCAAAAAATCTGAGCAACTCCTTTCGTTCCTTCCAACTCGTTCTCAAATTTAAATCACTTGACGCTTTCTCCCACCGAATTCACATTTTCTTCTTGAACACAAAAAAATAAACTTGATTTTATTTCCAGATTGGTTTAATTTAGCTTACACAATATTTGATTAATACAGAATAAAATAAGAGGAACTCGAATGAAATTATACTGTGCCTAACTGCAGTGTAGTTGAATCAAGCATGTTTGATTGCGGTTGCGCCGCATGCATTATTAGATGATTTTGGAGATGCTGTAAACGCTGCAGTACCTCTTGTCACCAATTACTCTTGACTTTCTCGATGGAATAACTTTTTGACACTTTTGCAGACGTTGGAAAAAGCATGGTAGGCAGCATTCTTTACCATATTATACAACCCCTCGAAAGATGACTCCGAGCGTTCACGATTAAAAATTGAAAGGTCGACGCAGGTTGTGTAGTTAGACCAAGTCACATTTGTTTCCGGATGTCGAAACCAGGTTCCTTCGGAGAGGCATTGCTTGAACGCGAATCCTTCGTTAAGAAATGTTTCAAAACAACCGCCAACTTGTAAGTTGTACAAATTAAAATCTTACCATCGGGACTGAATCCATCGATAAATCCTGGACATGGCGCATAAGCAGTTTCTCCAGCTGGGGTGGCATCCCAACAAGTCCAACCATCAAAAACACGGGGGCAGAACTTGATGGCTAAATGGGATTAATAATGAAAACATGGATATTATTTTTATAAATATAATCTTGGCATTGATTTAGTGACTGCTTGCTTGTGTCTATGTTCAATGTAGTCATGTTTTGCGTGCATGCTAGTTGAGGGTCCAAAATAATATGTTCGCTAAGATCCGTGAGCTCCATAATCTGAATGTAAACTCTGGTAGCGATGTTTAGTAATGTATAACCAGGCGAGAACCCTTGTCAGAGTTACTTGGTGGGAACACTATCTAGAAATATTCAAGTTGTACAGCATGTATATCTCAGCAATACGCCTGTTTTTCAAAATTAGTGAAGCAATTAGTTTCGATTAGTCGCCAATTTCATTTCTCACAATACAAAATTGTTTTCAAGGAAACATTAATGTCAATTAAGCCTGCGGCTTTGTCAAAATTAAAATCAAAGCCGAGTTAAAAGTGAAGTTAAAAAAACCCAGGCTTAGATTAGAGCATAGTGAATTAATTTCAGCCTAATTGATTTTTTTATTTGAATTTCCCACTGGCAGAAATAGTTATCACTAGCAATTGACTTTGTTGAATTTTGCAAATTTTCATGGAAGGATTTGTGGAAATTCCGTATCCAACAATTCATGAAACCTAATAAAGACTTGAGGCTAAACTTATGTTCGGCGTAGATGTCAGACTAATTTGAGAAGCATAAAATATTTACTAATTACTCTTTGAAAAAGGTTTTAAATAATAATATGATCCAACAATCAAAATTGAATGTTTAGTTGAGAGCAGTCATTATGATTAAAGGTTTTCGGAAAGTATTATTAGTATACATAGCGGGGGCCTAGAAAATTCCTAAACCCTTTCCAAAGAGGGATAAGTTTTTTAGTTTAAGAAGAATTTGACATTTTAACCTTATCTACATTGGTGGAGGCAAAACTCATTTTTCAAACCTAAATATGAAATTTTAGAGTGCAGTATATTTCTCCTTATCAATAATTTAATTTGATTAAACAATCAACTATACCTATAGCTTGAAGTAAAATAAATGATAATGGCCGATAAAACAGAAAAAAGCCCGAAGAAAGCTTAGAGTTAAAGAATTATTTTCCAGCATCGGTATAAAATCTAAGAGTAAAAAGCAGGAATTGGTTTGCGTCCATCGAAGTTTTGTAATTTGGAGGGTGTTCGCTTATTATGAGGACATATTCACCCCGCAAAAATCAATCATGGTGAAACTAACGTATTTTGCTGGCTATTTTCTGCTTTAAAAAGGCCAAAAGTCGTCTTCTCACTTCAAATATATTCAACATATACAACATGCATTATACTCAACATATTTGAAATCGATTCCATGTCATTAGCTCTTCCACCAATAGCTCTTCCGTCAAAAGCTCTTCTGCCAAGAGCTCTTCTACCAACAGCTCTTCCAAAAAGACCTCTTAATCCAAGAGCTCTTCCGCCAAAGGCTCTTCCTCAAATAGCTCTTCAACTAAAACCTCTTCTTCAAAATTATACTAAAAATGTAATGTCATCAAAAAAAGTACGGTATGGTTATGTGTACCATGTTCTGAATGAACTTTCTCACCAATTGTGGCACATGTAGCCATGCACTGCTGCTTGTCTAACACATTTCCAGTATTGAGTATCTGTAATAATTTTGTAAAAGGATACGTGAATTTTTACCTAACCTAAACCTAACCTAACCTAACTAGTTTTGGTAGCTGGGGCTTCAAGTATCATTCAATTTGTCAATCGGTTTTCAAAGTAACATTCTTTATGTTATATGGCAAAACGGTAGCCTAATGTTGACTTAGAAGCCTAACGCCTCTATCCTTTTTTAAGAATGTAAAATATATAAAGATTACAACCCCTAATGTAATTTTGAAGAAGAGGTGCTAGTTGAAGAGCTATTTGAGGAAGAGCCTTTGACGGAAGAGCTCTTGGATTAAGAGCTCTTTTTGGAAGAGCTGTTGGTGGAAGAGCTCTTGGCGGAAGAGCTTTTGACGGAAGAGCTTTTGGTGGAAGAGCTAATGACCTGCTCCGAGAAATCTCACGTTCGTTTACGTGTAGGGTTCGGATTTTAAATTAAAAGTCAACGATCGAAGCTGTTGGATGTGCATAAATGAATCACTAATTTGACTAACCAATTAATGTTTTT
This sequence comes from Anurida granulata, assembly GCA_034699565.1. NCBI lineage: Eukaryota > Metazoa > Arthropoda > Collembola > Poduromorpha > Neanuridae > Anurida > Anurida granulata. The sequence continues at coordinate 9,179 of JAQIYD010000098.1, forward strand.
GATTTTCTGAGGACGATAATCGTTATCATGAAGATATTTTCGGAATCACACATCGAACTTCTGAGGTGGTCGAGAAAGTGAGGAAAACGGCATTGTCCCGAATCGAGTCCAATTATGCTCTGAGTCAAGCAAATTCGCCCACAGCCATTGGTTCTTAAATGCCGAGACTAGTTCAAACATTAAATTGAATTTGACCTATTTCGCTAGTGACGTTGTCGATGAACACCAGTCGGCGTTACCGGTGGCGGTTTTTTTCAGGCTGTAGTTTATATTTCAATTCAGTTCACCTCAAGAGCAGAATCTTGTTAGGAGGCCCAACTCCGTTTCACTCAAGAGCTTAGCGTTTTTCTTCACTTCACTTATATCCTGTAATAATAAAGAACTAACGGGTTTTGGAAAAGTTAGCCAAATCTTATTGTCATTCGATATTAGTTATACATTCACGTCGGTGATATACATAGTTTTACGGTGTCATTATTCGACTATCTAACTGCTTCTTTTTTCAAATATTCATAAACGCTCCTAAGCAAAATATTGCGCCTTGCTGGGCACTCCGCCGATTAAGGCGCACTAAAGAATTCACTTATAAAAAACAAGCTTGTCAAAAAATGTAAGTATTAAATTATTTCAGAATTACTTTTTTTCTGCCATACATAGCTGAAAGCAGAGGAACATGAAGCGACAAGCAATGTTAAAAGTAATTCGCTTTTATGAATTTTTTGGTTGGAGTAAGCTTTAGTGGACCAGGTTGTCCCCCTCCCCCATTCAAATTTTGATTTGTTTCCGCTGCCACGAATTTACATCCATTAAACCCACAAATAGTAAGAAGAAGTGATATATGTCTCTTTATAGCGTTGAATAATATCAAATTTCTGTTGTATCCCCTCGTTGTACCCCCTAGCTTAATTCAATCCGGCAACACTGGAGACCTTCTCAGTTCTTTATTTTAATTTGTTTTAGGTTTTAAGAGTTCTGGGTTAGGTTAGCTTAGTAGGTAGTGCTCGAAAATATTTCTCAGTGTATTCAATAAGTTATCAAGTAAAACATTTTAAACACAGAATTATGAATTGAGAATATTTTTCTTTAATATGGCTCAGACGTAAGAATGATTGATTTTTTTTGTATACTATGGTAGCATCTTCCTGAATACGATTCTGAAAAAAAAATTCCAAAAATGAATTTTGCAATTTGTTTTTTAAATTCTGAAAAAAAAATATTACATAATTGTGATTAAGAATTCCTGAGACCCTCATGAGGCAAGTCAGGAATGTGTTGGATGAATTAAGTTAATTTGCTTTTTTGAAAACATAATGTTGGATAGTTGTAAAGTTATGCGGTTTAAGTAAAAACGCTTGGATGTTTTAAGTAAAAAGTTGGGCGAATTATTATTTTCCCGATTTCTTTGCTACTTTTTCATACGATCAATGGGAAGTGATCAACTGATTGGAGTTTGTCAAGTCAGTTTCCAATTGAGTACTTCCTGCTCTCGTAAACAAGTAGCCAGTGTACTCGAGCGAGGCAAAAACAAAACATAAGAAGACAAAAAGAAAAAAATAGGCGTCGGGTGACGCCACAAAATATTCTCAGGCTAGCTGTCGTCTCTTCCCAAGCAAAGTGACTCTTCTATCTTGACTTCAGAAACAATATTACATGTTTCATAAACTTTGTTTTAACAATTAAGTTCTAATTCAGGTGCAAATCGAAGGACAGACTATTGGAATTTGGAATTGTTCGGTATAAATTAATGAATCATACTGAAAAGAAATCAATCGTGCTCAATTTCTTGAGTAGTATTGTATTTGCGAAGTGTTTGATTCCCTGTTTCAATAAATCGGAGTATAATAATTAATAAATTAAATAAAGCATCACATCCATCTCTAAATGTTCGAAAGTTTATCCCAACATTTGCCTACGATAAGGAAGACCTTCGGTAATCATCCCTAATTTCATCAGAATCGCCTTCATTTCTGCACCCCTCTTCGGACTTACTTTCTTTCCAGTATATTTTGGTTTCAACCATCCAAATCTTCTAACTTTAGGTACTGGGTTTATGGGTATAAAAAGCGTAAAAGAATAAGTCTGCCAAACTACGACATTAATTTTAACCTTTAATAATTTAATTCCTTTGTTATTTTTTCCTGGCGAAAAATATCAAATGTATGAGTCATGGCTGTAATTATTAAAACTAAAATTAACCTAGTTTCCAGGCGGAAGAGTATGGGATTAATTGTTTGGGATTTATAGCTTCCTTATTGCTCGTGATAATAATCAATTAAAACCGGAGCAAGAAAAGAATCATTATTGGCTTTCTGCACAAATGAATCCACAATGCCAAATCCCAACCCTCAAAATATTTGAAGCTTTCTTCCAAACGCGGTCCCGAGTTTATATGATTAGAAGTAAAGTGTAGTCCTCGACATCCCTTACCCCTCAGCAGCATCCTCTCAGAAGATCCAAAGATCTCATGCTCATCTCATCTTCTCATCTCCCCCAACCGTCATGGAATGGACGGATTGAGAATTGGGATGTCGTAGGGAAGGATAATCAATTACAATGAACTTTAATCCCCATACTTCCAACTTCCCATTCTCTTTATGTTGTCAACAACATAAAGAACAATTAGTCAATCTGGTTGTGCTTCATCATCACACAAAATCTAATGACGCTATCAGACCAACCATAATACGTTCCTATCATAATGGAATTAATTCAAATGAGTCATGAAATCTGGATGATGAGGTCAATAGACTTTGGCTTATCCATTGACATTATTGAGTTCAATACTACGTACAAAATTATCATTATAATCCTGATTGAGTGAGTAATCAAACGATATGAGTGCGGCTGAAATGATTTCCTAGTTAGTGGGGATAAGGATGGATTCCTGTATGAATTGTAGAATTCGTAAACAAGGCGTGGCTATTGTGTTTTCTCTGAAGGGTGAGTCAGGGATTGCTAAATGTTTCTACGACATACTCCGGGTATAAGTTCTCCATTTTCCCATTGCGATTCCGTTGCCATTCCCTACATCATCATCCCAGCAGCATCCCCTTAGCACCAGCATCCATTTACTAAAAATCGACGACCAAGAAAAGAATCAACCCTCCCTCGTTTGCCTTCCCCCCTTGTTCTTTCTCCAACAAAACCAAACTTCCCCTGAGACAACTCCCAGTTTTCCGACTCCCATTCTTCCAAAAGACAAAAAGGGCTTGACAGTTGCCAGTCATCACTCCGAGTGTCAGTACGTGCTTCTCTGTCCGCCAATCCAGTCACTAACCATCTTCAGTCTTATACCGTAAGTTAAACCATTTTCTTATATTCATCCAAATATTATGTATCCCGTCCCCGCAGCAGGCGTCAATGATATTTGAAATTCGTAACGACGCTTGTGGCAAAACTTAGAAAATTTCATTGGCAAGAGGCGCTAGGAATTGCTTTTCCTCTTTACTTTATTAACCCTTCAAGAATTCAATAGTTCAATAGACTTAGACTTAGAATTGTTTCTTTTGATCGAGCGGTGGCCTGTACGGGTGCCCTGATCCAGTCATGTGAGTCATGACAACTTGATGTGGCTTACAAATTTTTTTGAGAATAGAATAGGGTCATTTAGTTTTCAGTGTCAATGTCTGTCAATGACACTTGATTTAAAATCTGTCGTAGGAAATTAAAATCTAAACGAGTCCCATGAATTGTTACAAGTTGGTCATTTGTGATGCCTGGGAAAGACGCCGGGAAGGGAGTTGTAAATCCCTTAGGCCTGTATGATGCATACCTCCCAAATACATCTTTGCCTACGTTATTACATCCCCATAGTTAAGAGCCTGGTGACATTCATCATTCATCTATCTCGGGATTATTAACATTTAAC
>JAQIYD010000099.1:0-13018 GCA_034699565.1 Anurida granulata
CTAATGGTTTCTGACTGGAGAGAAATGTTTGCTTGCGTTATTCCTAGTGGTATAATTGCCTGTGATCCAAGTCCATTTAGAATAGTTTTCTGGGGTAAGTTGTGAATATTTTTTGTTGGGACTAGCTTACTTGTGATAATGCTAGCCTCTGCTCCTGTATCAAATAACATATCCACCTCGTGATTATTAATTTCTCCTGAGACTTTTAATAGGTTCGATTTTCCTATACTAAAAATGTAAACTTTGGATAAGTTTGTTAGTAGCTGCTGCGATTCTGGCCCTGACTGAATGGAGGAATAGTTCGCCCTGTCGGTCGAGGTCCATTGTCTCTCGACCGACCATTCCCGTTTTTTGCTCTGCAATCAAAATTGCTATGAGAGTTTGTTTGGTGGAAGTTGCACCATGGTTCGCTTGACCTATTTTGTTGTGGCGCCGGTCCAAATTGCGTGGACCGGCACCTTTCTGCCGAGTGGCCTATTTGGAAGCATTTTGGGCATGGTTGTCTACATTCTGCTGCCCTATGTCCAGTTCTGCCACACCTGAAGCAAGTTAGCGCCGGTTGTGCTCCTCCTCGGCCCCCACTGAAAGGTGTTGACCGAGTAAAGGGTTTGTTATACCCTCCTGACCTAGTATTTATGCCGAACTGTCCTGGCCCTACATATAGGTCGGGGTCTTGTATTGTGTTTGTTTGATCAATAAAGTTAAAGGGTAAGCCTGCTTGCTTCTGTGGAGGTGTAGCTTGGGGTTGCTCGTAGGTGTTTTTGTTCGGATTTTGGTTTTGAACAGCCAAGAATGTTTCTAGCTTTACTGTTAAATCGTCATATTTTGCTGTCATATCTGCATTCTCGACTACGGCCTGCTCCATTAAATTAATGTCCGCCTGTTTTGTTGCCATTGATCTAGCTTCTTCTATCCTTTTCATTATCTCGAGAAACTCAGCGACCGTCGCTGGTTTCATAAGCGCCACCTGGTGAAGATAGGTTGACCTTAAATTTTTCGTAAGGAATTTAACTTTTCTTGTCTCGCTCATATTAGGGTCTGCGCCTGCTAGTAGGTTCAGTAAATCATAGCAGTAGCTTTCTGTGGTCTCGTTGACCTCCTGCTTTCTATTGTTTGCTTTTTCTTCCGCCGCTATAGAATCTTTACTACCGAAAGCTTCAACTAGTTTTAGTTTAACTTCGGAAAACGTTAAAAGTATCTGGCCCGATTTTTGTTCCAAATCTGCCATGTAGTGGATGAACCAATCTTCGGCTGTTCCGGTAAACGAATTTCCTAGATACAATACCCAGGTATTTTCATCTAATCTGTTGGCCATACATGCCATCTCATATTTAATCAGAAAACGTCTGACATCCTCTTTCGGACTTCCTCCGAACTTTGGGAACGGGATGGTTACTTTGCTTGGGTTCACCTGTACTGTTTTAGTCGCCATCGTACTCACAGGTGGGTTTTGAGGGTTGGATTTTGATGCCTGTGTATTATTTTTTATGTTAGTTTCGTCTGCCTGGTTTGGGTTTTGTGGGGACCTGGAGGCCTGTGTGGCAAAGGCTGCAGTGCGCCTCGTTCCTTGGGTGGGTGGTTGTTGTGGTGTCCCAGTTGGTGTTTTTGTCTTACTAGCCTGGTTTGAATTATTAGTTTTTGACTGGGTCGAGTTGGTGGTGGACGTGTTAGATTTTGAATTAAGTATGTTAGTTTTTGGAGGGTTTACATTACTAGAGTCGATGGGATCCTGAAATAAGTATGTGTACGTGGCTTTCGGGGTACTAGTATGAATGAGTTGTCCTAAGTTAGGTAGTCCGAAAGTCTTATTGAAAGATAAAGTGGGATCTGCCTCAACTAAATATGGATTAAAAAACTGATATGGGTCTGGTGGTAGCTTTGCCGAGGGGTTAGGGTTAGGTTCCATGAGAGAAATGAATTCTTATTCCATACCTTATCGTTTTTCAGATGGTTTCTTTTGTAACCCGTTGGTAGTGGGAACCCAAGAAAGTTGAATAGTAGTTAGAATTGTTTCCAATTAAACCGATTTGTTGTAGTATCACAATTGAGTTGGAGGGAGATTGATTTTTGTAAAGGATAAACGAGACAAGTTTCTCAAGTTGTTGTAGCCACGAATTTTGTTAAAAGACTGGCAGCGTAGTGCTGGTACAGTCTTGGTTTTATACCAGATTTTTACCCGGGTATTACTAAGTGTTGCCAAAATTTATTTTTAACTAGTAAGATTTGCCAAATGTTTGTGCTCATTTCTTGGCCTCAAACTTAGTGCGCCTTACGAAAATTTCTATTTTTATCATATTTTTGCACAAATTTTTTCTAAAGGTTGCCAAATGTTTATGCCCCTTGATTAGCCCTAGAGTCTAGGCGCCTTGCCAACATGCCTGGATCTGGTTGGCTAAATTAGTACTTTTTGCACTCATTTCATCTCTGGGTGCTGCCAAATTTCCTCAGCCCCCCCAAAAAAGGCAATGCCCTGGTGTCTGACTTGGTTTTTCTGCGCCTTATTGGCCTATCTCCGCTTTTTCTTCGCAAATAATCAACTAAAATTTGTTTGCTTACCGGTTTACCGAGGTCTCTGTTGTCGCTTCATTGGGTCGTTCCTATAGTCCTTGCGTGTTATGGACGTCCCCTTGTATGTCCTCCTTGGCTACCCTAGACCGTTGTTCCCGGTCGTGATGCTTACCTTCTCTCAACTTTCTTTGTTTCACAATGATTATGAGGAATGAAAGGTGTGGAACATGGGTTGTGGATTAGTTATCCGAGATTAGTTTTATTTTATTGATGTCAATGTAGTGTCGAATTGTTTAGTATCTGAGTTTGATTTGACATATTAATTGTGTATTAGTATAAATTAAGCTAAGGAATAATCATAAAAGAAGGTGAATGGGAAAGGAAAGGAAACAGACCAGTGACCTTGGTGGCATTTTATGTATGAAAAGTTCTCCCTTTCACAGCGTCAACTAAAAGTTAATTTTCCGCTGCTCGTGATGCGCCCCGTTTTAAATATCCGACCTATACTTCTTAGTTATCCTGTTAACCTCTGTCATGTAACTTCTATTTGTTCTGCGCTCATGTATGTCCTATGCCGAGGAGGGTAAAGTCTCACGGATCTTCCCATGGTTCAAATAGAGTGGGATAGCCAAATGTGTCTCAATCTTTTACTAAATCTACCCTGCCTGTTCAGATTTTATCACGCTTGTTGTCGAGTTGATTTTGTTAAAGCCTTGCTCCATTTTCGAGTGTGGGAGCAGTGTGGTTCTTTTAACTTCTTCCAATTTATAATGAATTTCTAACGTATCCTGACCCTTAGTGGCCGTAAACCGATTTTTCTCGTAGTTTTCACCAGCCAGGAGTTTATTGCCCAGGTCATCCTCCGACGACCTTCGACTAGCCCGCGTTAGATTACTACGTTTGTGTGTCATGTATAGAATGAATTTCAAGGATTATATGCGTTGATCCATTTTACGAAATCTGAACTTAATTCCATGAGATTTAAATTCCAAAAGAAAGAAGATAGGAGCTTTTTAATATTTCTGCCCCACTTTATAGTTTGAAAGATAAAGGTCCTCGTGCTACAAAGATTGGTCTCCTGGTTTAATATTCTTTTCGTTCAAGGAAACGGACTGGTGGCAAGAAAACTGACGTCGTAGTTGTGGCGTCCCTCCGTTTTTATGCCATTGCAACCTTTTTCTCAGGTCTCACCTCATGACCTCATGATGTCTCTTGCTTTTTATACCAAGAATGTCTTAATAAATGATTTGTAGATTTAATAATTACGAGACCACCGCAATTCATTTGAGTCAGGCCCAAGAAATCCCAGTGTGTTTCCGGTTTAGTTCCCATCTCTTCCCTGACCTGTATTGGCCTTGGTGACGTTTTCCTAATGCAAGCTGCCCGAGTGATTCGCCAATAACTCTACCAGGGCCCGTTTTACCAACTCTGTGTGAACGACCGGATGAGATTTTGATTGTGTTTTGAAGAAAAATATTATGCTACAGAACGACTACTGCCCGACATTAGTCATTAGCCGCTGACCAGCTGAATGGGATTCAGAAAATAATAATCTGCACGTGAGTCTCAGACTCCGGAGTCCTTGTTCTTTATGTCTGATTGTGTACTCAACTTCTCCGCTTGGAGGCGCCCCAAACGTGCTACCTAATTTTGTTTCTTCCTAAACTGCTTCTCCTGCATCCTCTTCCCCCAAGGTCAAATCCTTTCCGAGATCCAAATATATTTGATTTTTATACAATCTGTCAAAATGTGGGCAGCGGGTGCCTCGAGTAAAAAGTTGTAGCCTGGTCAAATACTGCCCATATCACCGATCGAATTCCCATTCGGCAGTAGTTATCCAGCCGGGGATTATTTGTCCAGAACAGCATCAATTCTGCCCTTCACTCCAACGCCGAGTGCCAGGCCTAAAATAATCGAACAGAGGCTGCATAACCTAAACTTGACCAGAGGCTGACCTGCACTTTTCTGGTTGGGAAGAAACGTTTCTGAAAAAAAAAGCGATCCATAAATCTTCCATTGTTATATCCTTTTTGGATTGGGAACCATTCTACTTTAGGTAAGGGGATCCGTAGTTCTTCCACTTGGGCAGGATACGAGAAACTTCTCTACTGGTGGGTGTCATGGACTTGGCGACCACGAAAGGGTCCGACGTGGCCAAAACCGATTCCATATTTTAGAAGGGGCTCCACTTTGGAGACCAGGTACTCATCCAGCCAAGTTCCGGAAAGTTTTTAGGCCTCGCTTGCAATACGGATGGCCCCACTGGTGCATTGACCGGTTGTTTAATCGTTCGTGGCATTAATAAGAAGAAATGGCGCAAAGGGTGAAAAGTGGGCCTCGACCCGAGAAGAAAAATTCGCCGACTTTCGGAATTAGCGTTACCAAGTGTGTATCCAAAATTCTTGGGCCTTGCGAGAATGACATCTATTTATCTGTTGGATTATTTCCCCATGACAGAGAATACATTTTCTGTGTTTCCAGTGAATTTCTGGCCTTAGGTGAGAATCTCAGAGCTACCGTGGTTCTTTTGGTGTCGCCTGCGACGTCTTTTTCCCTCGGAACAAATTATTTCCGAGATCCCAACATAGTTGGATACGTAAGTCCCCCCCATCTTTCTTTGTGGTGGGAGAGAACTTCCCGAGACTTTCACCGTCTTTAATTGGAGATTATCTCCCCTGCATACCCCTTATTCCCCCACTTTCTTCCGAACAAAGACTTGACCTAGTTTTCCGACCTTTAGAAGTTGTTTCTTGGCTAAATTTTACCGTCGACCAGGATTAAAAAGGAAGAATAAATATTGAAATAATTTGTACCGTAGTTGGTCCTATAATATGGTTCTTGCCCGGCGGCCAGCAGCTGGGTGATCGACAGAGAATGTGCTGTGCCTTTCTCTAGCTTTTACTGTTGTACGCAAACAATGTGTCAAGAAGTTGGCTTTTTGTTGAACTTTGATCTCAAGATTTGCTCAACATTGACGAGTTGTTTCCCTAATTAACTACGAATTCTGGTCTTCCTACGCTGGTGCAACTAAGAACTCCTATTGGCCGGCCGATCAACTGTATGCCGGATTTTGAATAAAATCGGCTGTTCCTGGGCAGCTAGTGCTTGCTTAATATCTTTGTTTTTGACCTTTCTCTCGCCCGCTCGTCCATAAGCGTGGACTCTATATTCACCGTTATTTGCTACACAATTACCATTACTAATAATTGAATGTTTTTGGGTACGTAAATTTTACAATCCCCTCTTCTTACCTACCGTTCTCTACAGAGTTAACTGTGACTCCCCGAGGCCACTGTTAATTAAATTAAAGAGCTGCGCAGACAAGGAAGCCATCTTTTGAAATGCATACAAACTAAAATACGAGAAGACCTACCAAGGGACCACTTTTTGTTGCCGCCTGAGATTCAGTGAAACTAAAATATTAGTGAGCTGCAGCGCTTGTTGACACCTATTGGTTTATAAACGTTGGCCTCCCCCACGAGCTCAGTCGGTCCGATGGGTAAACTGGGCTGACCATGCCAGGGAAATTACCTTCACCGTGAACAAGTGAGCATATGATACAAACGTATCTATGTTGTAGTGGATTATACCACAGTAGATAGGTTCGCCCCCCGTCGAGTTTGACCTTATAACCTTCTGACTTTCAAGAGAGACTTACAAAGTGTGTGTCCATGATTCCTGGACCTTGCGAGAATGTCCTCTACTTCTATTTTAGTCTTTCACATTGAGAAAGAATACATTTTCTGTGGTGCCCTTTACTTTCTGGCCTGATTTTTAAATTAATGGAAATTCGGAGTCACATCGACCGCTTCCTAAATTGCAAGCTAAATCCAAGTCAAAACTCCACGAAACAAATTGTAGCGTCTTCGCGTTTGACTATGCACGACCCAAAAAGGAGAAAAAGAAAACACAGTAAAGATAACTTTGTTGGTCATGGAATGCCATATTCACCAGCAGAGACTCAGTTTTGGGGTAGTTAGGAATCAGGTCCGTAGTGCCCCATGCCTTATACGCTTTGCGAGGACCCGAATTCAAACGACAACACCTGATTCTTCTTTCTTTCTCTATGAATATTTTGATCTTAATTGAAGAATTAAGTTTTTCGAAAGTTAACCCAGTCGACCGACATTAATCTAATAGAATCGGCTGTACGATGGGCTGGTGGTGAAACTGAAAATGAAATGACTGGCTCCACCGGAGAATTGGAAGTCTCTGAACTCTGCCAAAGTCACCCTAAAACGCCAGGGAGTCTGCCCCAACTGCAGGTCTTGACTATCTTAAAGAAATTACTTCTGATTGTTTGTGCTAACTAGTCTTCTGGTCTCTCTGAACTGTCTGCCAAAGTTTTCTTTATCTTTGACGCTAGATCCCCTGCACTTTCAGTTGAACTCTTCCTGCATCTGGTTTGTAGGGGAACCGGATTTAATACGTCGAAGCCTTAAAACTCTAAATTCAAGTTATTCAAGTAAGTGTTGTTTATTGAAAAAGTGAATTGGAAAGGTCAAGCATATTTTAGTTGAATTCTTTTTTGAGTTAAATTTGTTGTTATTAGTTTTGTGAACTAGGTGACACCTCTCAATCCCGTCGAACTATTCGTTCCCATCGACCAGAGCCAAGCCTATCCCGTACTTCTGGCTTCTCAGAGTCCACTCGAGGGAAGAGGTCTTTACTCCCTACCCCAAGGGTAGGTTTCTCCTTCTCTTTTTGCTTCCGTGAACCTACCCGAGAGCCTCTAGCACCAGGGAGGGTAGTTCCCGGGGTGAACTGGTTCATTCGTGGTAGGGATTTGCGTAGTAAGAGGTAATTACTCGGTCTCCCCATTAACCGGGAAGCTTAATGTTTCTAGTTGAGTAGTTATGTTAGATTTTGGGTCTGTTAATATTTGTTTATTGGATGTGGATGAAGGAGGGTGACCAAAGTGGGGAAGAATTGTTTGATAAAATCTATTACTATAATGGTGGATCGTAAATGGATAATTGAAGATTAAAAAATAAAAATTAATGATTCAAAATTTCTCAACAACCTTTCCCCCCCAGGGAATTTTCCCATAATGGCGGCAGCGTAATTGTGCTTAGGATCCTTTCATTTTCATGGGTACATCGTAGTCGTCTGAGTTTACTTAGAATAAGGAGATGGCTCCCGGCTATTCTAGCCGTGTCACGGAGTTACTCATACCTTTACGCCCTCACTACCGCCCGCTTCATCAGTTCCCAAACCTAAAATCGGTGATGCCTGTCTGACGCCTATTGCCCCCTACTCCATTATCTTGCTCTCTACATAAGTCAGTTAGCCAGGAATTGGAGCCGCTAAGCCGCTAACTTTCTCAACAAGAGAGTTACGTTGAGAGATTTGGATCCTTATCAAGATAGTTGGAAAGGATTATTTCGATCCAAAGAAATCTTAAGTCCGAATTTAGAAAGTAATTTTAACTCACATGAAGGCATAGTTGTGATAAATTGTTAGTGAGCCGTTGACCAAATTTGGAAAGGATTGATCGGTTGGGCGCGCCTAACCTCACCTGGAAGTACTTACATCTCTTCTAACTTTTTACTTTTGCACATTGATATTTCCTCTTGCTGGTCCTTTCTTTTACATTTTGACGTTTCAACTTGCTTATTCGTGTTGTAATGGATTTGAGTTGGTGACCTTGACCCCCCCAAGAGAGAAATTTGCCTGAATCCCTTTCCTAAGAATGCTTAGAGAGTGAGAAATACTCCCGTCGTCTGCTTAAAATTCCATGTGCGACTGCCCCATTGGAGCCTTACCCTAAAAAATGGGTGCTGCTCAATTGTTTTCGCAAACTGATCCAAGTCGATTGCTAATAATTCCTTCGTCGACCCTATCATCTCATCTTGGAGTTACATATCTGCTGACTTTTGCCCCAGAGTAATAGCCTTTATCTGACAATTGAGACAAGTGGCAAAATCTCTCTTGGCGAAGGTTAGGACCCGAATTATATACTAGCTCTTGAAAATTGGTGCTGACATTTTAATGAAACTGAGGAGAAAATTCTTCTTGGATAACAATTAACGTAACCAGGCACCATTATTCGGAAATTGATGCCCCATTTTACTGAAACTGAGAAGAACAATTGCTATCCCAATCGTAACTCTTCCTTATGCTATTCCTTCTGTTGCGTTTATGCCCTTACGTTACCCTTTACCTGGAAGGACTCAGTTATTTTTCCAACTAGTTGTTTTGTTTCGAGAGCAGAGAAGGGAAATCGAGTCAAACAATGATCCTGATCCCCGCGTTTTTAAATGCCAATTAATTTGCGAAATCCTCATAACGAAGAACCAACACTTGTTATTGGAACAACCTTGCTACTTTAAAAGTGGGCTCCGCCTCAAGGTACAGTGGTGTGCCTAATCCCTGGAACTAGTCGTAAACTAAGTTTGTATGCATTGATTGATAAGTTAGAATCAATTGGAGACATCTATTGAATATACAGATCAGTAGATTTGAAAATTGAAGTGATTGGAGGAAATAATTTTAAGTATCCTAATTTAACTTCTCGGTCGTCTTCACCCTTCGCTTATTGTGGAAGGAATGCAATTTCTGTTCCCTCGATATGGGAGAACCCAATACTCCGCGGATGGATCGAAATCGGCTCTTTCTCTCTGCCATCCCCTCCCAAGTACGCATTAAAGACGATTCTACTTAAATCTTGAACCGCATTGAGTGAGATTGTGAGCCCGGCTCGCCTTGGTTGAGTTTGAAGGCAAGTTCTCCTCCTTTGATCTCTATGTCCCTGTTACCGACGCTTTTCGCGAAAAAGTTTACCGACGTGGGATATGTGGCGTTCATCATTCTCCCACGGTCTTGGGGCTGAGCTACTTAGGAGTTCACTCACAGGACGAGCCATACGAACTGAAACCGACGGCAGAATACTATGTGGTGAAGGTTTTGAATGATTGTTTGGTTGACAAGTCCGAAATCGAGATACAATTCTTATGATTGGACTATCGAGAGAAATGCCCGACGACAAGTTAGTGAAAGATTCGTCGTATTATGAAACTTGTCGTAAACCAATGATACTTTTTCAGAACTGCGCCCCGAGTGATCGTAACACGGGAGGACGGAGAACCATCGCTCCTGTTTATGACAACCTTGCCCCCTTAGACCAACCTAAACCCCAATGTAGATGAACATTGCTTTAGCCATTATTGTGCTAAGCAGGGCATTCTAACCTTTCTTTTAAGACGAATGCAGTTATTGGCACCCTCACTAAGTTAGTAGTTAGAACCATTAGAGTAAGACCCCTAATTCTTGGTTGAATCTTGTTAGACGTAGAACTGATGCAGTGTATGTACAATATCCTGTTTTGATTGTTGAACTACTTGAGCTTTTACGATAGGCGAACATTTCCTAAACAGCTTTATAACGTCCTGGTGTCTTTTAGTTGATATTGTAAGAACTTAAATCACTTTAGTAAGTTTGCTTTAGTGAAGACGGTGGTTTAGATTTACCATGTGTACTTTAGTGAAATCAGCAAAAATTTCCTAAGCAGCTTTATAACGCCCTGGTGTGTTTGATTTATTATTGTGAGAACGTAGAGCTGGCTTTTTTAATGAAGACAGTATGTTAGATTTTTGGTTTTTACATGGTGTCCGTGCCGACCCCTTTTTCCCTTTAGTGGGTACCCTGGTAGCCTGCGCCGCCAAAGGCGTGGTGCCTCTAGCGTGTGATGCAGCCTCCACCGTTAGGTTAGTCGGAAAATCATTTGGCGCGCCGTCATATTTCGTTCAAAACCGACATAAGTCACTGCTTACTTCTTATACCTTTCGTTTTGCGGGTTATTTGAGTGTGGAGCCCCCCCCCCGCATTTTACACCTAGCTTTAGAAAGCCAACTAACCTGCCTGCTGTGTCAGTTTTTAGAAAGGCGTTTCTTTCTGCACTCTGGAAAGTTTAGCTAAATTCAATCAAACACCAACGCAACGGCCCTAGACGCATATTGTGAGGGAGTTCACTTTTAATTAAATTAAAATCCTTTGCAGGGTCATACATTGGCCTTTTACCCTGTTTTAATCAGTTGCCACCAAGCCTTCGAGCAATAGAAATGTTCAGAAATGATTTGGAGATTTATGGGCTGCTCGTATTTGGGAATTACATATATTTAAATTTATTTACAACCAATATCAAGCATCTGAAAAAATGGGAGACGTATACGAATTCAATACTGGGTAATTGATTAATCTATTAATGGCTAACTTTTGGAATTAACTTGGAGAATTGGATAAATGAGGATCATCTGCTCATTGTCTATGGACATTTTGCCTCATTGTGGGTGAGTGTTCGGTGTATTCTTATAATCCATTAATTAGTGCTTACTGACTTATCGCCTGATTTTGCGCTACCGACTGTCGCTAGACTTAGCCCAAGAACTTCGCTGAAGGATGCAACCTCCCAGAATCCTCATGACCCCCTTATGTCGTTAACGTAGAAGCCCAATCCCAAAGAAAGCCTAAACTGACCGCCAAGAAACTATATACTAACAAGGCTTAAACCCTATTTTTGAAAATGGGTCGAGTTGGGCCCTATCATTTAGAATGAAAATGAATTTAGATTAATACCAAGACGCGGCCCTTGTTTCTTATATTTTTTAAACATTGAAAAACATTGAATTTTGTAGTTTGAATTGAAAACGATGTCTACTGTTAAAATGAAAGTGAATTTCCTTGAATTATTTATTGTATTGGAAGAATTGTAAATGTCGAATTTGAATTAAAAAACTATTAATTTTGGAATTTGAATTGACAAAATGTTTTATCAATGAAATGAGATTTATTTAATTTTTGAGTGAGTTGAAAAAGTTGAAACGTAGATTTCATAGTTTCTGCCGCACGTACACGAACCTTAAAACCGAATGAAAGTGGAAATCGAACCCTGTATTTTCCGCCGGACGCCCTTGAACCTGAATATGAACTTTACCGTTGGAGCTGGATTATTCTAGACTAGAAAATTAGAAACCCGGAATATTCGAATACTCGCCCTCATTCGGATCAAGAAAGACTGCTTGAAATGAGGTTTGATCAAGTAATTGTGCAACCCATGAATTCCCGTAAACCCTCTGTGGCTGTTGGCCCCTTCCCTTTTTTGAAATTAATCCGGGAACTCAGGCGCACATGGATGATTATAATTAAATGAAAATTGTCTAAGCTGCCCCCTTGTTTCTCCAAGGAGACCTGATCATTTTTCCTTTATTTCAAGCCAGCTCCCTATCAGAACGGGGAAAGGAGTGTGATTTACTGTCTTATGAGCCGGCTCCCAACGCCGTCTCGACCGTCATGGCCTTGTCTCTGGATAATTGTTGGACCATGTTGACCATACCGGTCTAGCCTGGAGGTGGGAGACCGCGCCGCCGCGCAGCTAGTTCTTTGAACCCCTAACCTTGACACCGTGATTAGTTTAAGTTGAAAATTGGTAAAAGATTATTTTAATTCTGTCACTCAGAGATTACGTGACGTCTCCCCCAACATTGTCCAATTAAACAATTCAATTTCAACCTCCATTTGTTATACTTGCGTTCCTTTTCAGAACGACACTCTGAAGGTAAATTGGCTTAGGATAAAAAGGTCTTGCGAATGGAAGATTGGGATTTAACTACACGCCCCCAAGTGGCAAGATGATTGGACCTGTTTTTCACCTTGGCCCAAAACCGTTAGTGCTAAATCCCCGTCTCCTCCTGTCCCCCTTACTGATAGAATGCTAAGTTTGGATTACATGAGTACCCGGAGTTATCCCGCACCATTGTTAACAACGTCGCAGCGTTCCTTGCGAGCGACTGGCCTGTTCCTGTGTTCACTTATAAGGATTATGAAATTGAATAGCCCTGAGAAGTGGGGCGACCGGTGTGCTCAAGTAGCGCTTCTATACTTTTTATACCGATTCATTTTAGGACCAGGCGACTTGTCAACCTATTTCTTGGCTGATTATTGAATTGTTAACCCCTGATCCTTAGTGTAGTTACCAATAAACTTTAATTTTCATGTAACCGAAAGTGAGATCATGAGAGCATTTGTGCTCTTCGTGATTATTCAATTAGCTAAAACAGTGTGGCGCCCGAGTCGAGTTGGTTGAATGATTTCATTAATAGTTTATATTTCCCGCCGCTCCTGTCATATTACTAAATAAATGTGAATTGGAATGAAGCTTCATTGTCCTGAAACTCGAATAGAGTTCTTCTCGTATGAGAACCTTGCTCTATAAGTTATAATCCGACAAAGTCCATACAAGGGTTTGATTCCCGCCTCTGCGGTAACTCTGACCTGCCTTAGTTCTTTTTCCCCGCTTGAGGTCCGAATGTTTTGACCCCAAGCTTACGTGGAATAGTTGGGAAATTAGTCGTGACAATGATAATTTTTGGCCTGGCTATATCAATGTCCGGGCAAAGTGAGCGAAGCCTATTCACTTTCACTTTGTTCATTTACTCGGATTCCAGAATTTAGGAGCAAATTGAAATGCATATTTTTTACAAGTTAGTGATTTGGATGCCAGGAGCTAGCCAAG
>JAQIYD010000100.1:0-12938 GCA_034699565.1 Anurida granulata
GCTGGCCTTTACTACATGGAATGTAAAGCAAAATTAACATTGCTGGACAATATTGCTCGAGGAGTTTCGTTTATGCTTATCACGTTCAAACACTGAAGCTTATTAATTTGCCTTTATTTATGACATTTTAAGTCATCCTGCGTTGTGAATTGGAAGCGTCGGTCGTGCAAAACACTTTTGATGGCTTTCAGACCTGACTCCAAATGACGTTTCCTACCTTATTTATTTCTGAAAATTCTGGACATCACACTGGAGTAGTCCTCCGACTCCACTCGTCGTTTTGCCATCTTAAAAGGGCCAGAGTGACACACTCGCCCGCTCACTCTATAGATTCTCCTCGGCATTAAATTCCTACAACTCGCTTACTTTTTGATTTGTTATACAGAAAGGCTTAATATCAAACGACCCTGGAAGAAAAGGACTTTTCTCCTAAAAATATAAATTTCCCTTAAAGGGATCTTTTCCCTATAAAAACATGAAGAATACCCTAAACAAAAAATAAAAAAAAATTGTTTTGAAGAGTTACTGTTGCCCACTTTGTACGGCTAATTTCTGGTACGACGTTTACAATTTAAAAAATATGCTTTTTCATTAATTGACCTGTTTGATATACTCATAACGTTTTTTTAATTTATCAACATTTCCACGTTGGATTTGGATTTAGGCCCGTTTGCCATTTTCGAATTTTTTAACTTCTCTTTCGGCACAATTTCATGTCAGAAAAAGCAGCACGCATATCTCGAGCTACAGTCATTAGCCGCTTACCGATGGAAGGAATGATAAATTGCATCCCATAATCATAAAAGTGTCTCAATAACCACAGGGACAAACAGAAAACGATCCTCCAAAAAATATACTTTATTCTCTTCCCGCTTCATATTTTTCTTTAAATAGTGTGACTTATCTTCTCAGAGTCAGTCGAAGCAAATT
Organism: Anurida granulata; assembly: GCA_034699565.1. Lineage (NCBI taxonomy): Eukaryota > Metazoa > Arthropoda > Collembola > Poduromorpha > Neanuridae > Anurida > Anurida granulata. The sequence goes on from JAQIYD010000100.1 coordinate 931, forward strand.
TTATCAATAATCAAATAAATTAACTACAGTTTGACTTGACATTTTGATTAATTGGTGACACTATTTTATAAGTTTCCTCAATTTTTATGTACACAACAATCCCTAGAACCCTAAACTCTACATCATTTTTGTCCCTCTTAAGACCAACTGCCTTTAAGTGTTCGATTTACGAGATTCGTTGAAAAGAGTCTTTGCTTGCTCCACAGTCGGGGCAAGTCCAGGTTGCTGGGAAATTGTCCCAACTGGTTCCAGGAGGGATACCGTCCTGGGGATCTCCCAGTGATTCATCGTAAACGTACATGCATATGGTGCATTGGTACTGATGCCACGGTGAACGAACATGCCTGTGCTTTGGGGTGAATAAATTTTGGTATGAGAAAAGATAAACCTTTTTGAATCATTTAGAGTGTTCGTTTGGATATGCGTATCTCCTTTAGGTGCATTGATAAGCTGAAAGATACAAGTAGAACCAACATTACCAAAAACAAGAACAATTTCATTTTCTACTGTTTATGAGGACCGATTTTTTTCGTTTTTAGTTGCTGATGTTGAACTAGGAATAAAAGAAGAACGCCACAGAGTGCTATACTTTGTATAACCTAACCTAATTGTTCTGCTCCTATCTTCTTCCCTTCACACGAATGTAATGTGGTGTTAATTGTTTTGAAATGAGTTTTTAATTTCTTGCATTTATTTTTATCAAACAGTTGAACAAACAGCGGACCTCTGAATTTTCTACAAGTTGAAGGGATTTCTTAGAAGGAATACTTTGAAATAGTTTGTAGCTACGAAGAAAACGTTGATATTGAAGAATGAACTATTTTAGACAAATTCCAAAGTCAACCGACTGAGCTCATTTGTAGCGTTGATGCAAAATTTTATAAATTGTGACATGGCTTCCATGACATGGCCTAACTCTCAAAGACACCGACAACAACTAATAAGTGCAGGCAAGAAAGCAAAGAACGGGTGGTTCGATTTTGTCTAAATAAGCTTACCGAATCAATCGATTGAAATTTGTTTATTGGTCACTTTCACTATTTGATAAAATCCAATCGCCTGGCCTAGTATTTTTTGAGCAATAACTCAAGCTTGCTGTCTTTTGAAGCAGGTGAATTCCAGTACTCTTGTTCCTTTTTTTCTCAATCTTAGAATAAGTCTTAGAAGAAGTTTTTCTCCGAAAACTTCCCTGCAGAAATCGCTATTCTCAAACTCTGAAATCGCTTCGGACAAACTCGACGGAACTTGCGGTGGCTGTTTTTCAATTGGCAATGTTCCCGGGTTCACGGTTGTTTCTTGTGGAAGAATCAGGCGTTGCTGGATCCCTTGAACACCAGCAGCGATGAGTGAGCCCAGTACAAGGTAGGGATTTCCAGTTCCATCAGGCGGCCTCATTTCAAATCGACTTACATTTCCCTACTTATTTTTGATCACCCGAATAGCTGCCTCTCGGTTTCAGTTCCATAGCATTGAAAAGCTCCGCTAAACGTCCCTGGTTTTAAACGTTCGTAGGGATTTTCCGTTGCGCCCAAAACTAGCATCAAATTGGGTAAATTCTCCAAAATGCCTGCCAAAAGCGATTTGGCCTCTTCTGGATAATACTCAAAGAAATTTTTGGAATTCCGTTCAACAGAAGTGTGGATGTGAGCACCAGCTGCTGAGCCTTCAAAAGGTTTTGGTGGAAATGTGGCCTTCTTCTTATACTTTGATGTGATATGGTATATTGCTTCACGAGCATGAACTAAGTTGTCCGCAGCAGTCACAATTCCCTTTTCATCATTTCCTTCGAACGGACCAATCGAAATTTCAAATAGACCAGGAGCTGCCTCAGAATGATAGCGCCAAACCGGAATTTCGAAACTATCGGTGAGGGTTTCGACAATTTCGGTGATGATGTTCCAAGAGTCGCCCTGAAATGCTTTTGTTTCTGCGCAACAAACTGTGCTCAGTGGACTTCCGTCGGGGTTCAGAAGAAAGAATTCCAGCTCAAATCCAAATGTTAAGCTTAGACGAGCTTTTCTTACGAGCGATGCTTGTTTAAAGAAGGAAATGCCTCGGGCAATGAGCGAATGGCTCACCGTTTGCCTCCATAAAATTCCCAAATGCAAGCTGACCTCTGGGTGCCCATGCCCTTATTGAGCGAAGCGGTGCCGTTGAGTCAGGCAGGAAAATAATTTGCCCAGAACTGCAGTCTAATGGACCGCCTCCAATAATTGTAAACTTCATGATAAAATCCACTATGCTCGCTCCCTTTGACTTGAAATGCTTTTCAAGCATTGGACCAGTAACGACGAAGCAGCGCGTGTTGTTTGACAAGTCGGTCCAGGTTAGCTGAACATGCGTAGTTGATTGAAAACCTTTTTTTTGGAGTCATCATTGAGTGGTACAGCAAGTGTCGTTGCGAAAGAGGAAAATTTGATTCTAAAAATATGTAGAAGAAGAATGTTTGCTAAACTTTTGCGACCGTTTCCCGGATTTTAGTTTCAATAGAAGATGCAATGTGTAATTTTTACCGAGTCCGTCTTAGTGAGAGGACACCCTTGTTACAATTCAGTATTGAAACATAGAAATTTTCTGTGATGAATTACAGTTTTATCATTTCAAATGTTGTGTCAATAGGATAAAGACTTTACAAGGCTCGTGATGATAGAAGTCGAGTTATGTATACTCTGATTAGCCTCGTTATGGCCTTGGAAACGAACATTGTGATCTCGCCAATAGCAACGGATTACAACACTATGCACTATGCACCAGGAAGAGGCTTACAGAATGATGTTGCATTCAAAAGTTGTTTTTAATCTTAAAGCGGATGCATTTTCACGAACCGTAAAAGATTCAACAAACTAGCAAAATTCGAGTTTAAGATTTCTAGCTACGGAATAAAATAAAGCAATTTATTGAATGAATGAGGTTCGCTCAAAATCTTCTTTGCACTAAAAGCTGTTGTTATTGACAAAGGGAAAGTAATGTCATTGTGTCCTTAGTGTTCTAAAAATTTGACAATTGGGCTTTACCGCTAATTTTTCTACTAGTTTTCAATGCAGGAACTAGGACCTCGCAGACCTGGCAGTCATGCGTAGTGAATTGACTGAATTGACCCGGCAGAAATAAAGAAAAAGACATGATTCACTCTGAATTGCGCCGGGGTTAATCACCAATGTGACCAACATTCTCAATTGAAAAACAAAGTTACTAAATCTAAATCAACTTTTAAAACTGCAAGAACCAGTATCTGGGTGAAAGACATAGAGATGTTGATTGACAGTGTGTCGTGAGTTTAGGAAATAGCGTAATTTACTTTCCGAAATTTTTTAAGATTAAGTTTACTTTTTCTTTCCAAGTGGAAATATTCTATAAACGGACGGCTTTTCCCATCCGGAAACAGGGGATTGAGAAGACTAAATTTAAGTTTCTAAGGAGCGATATCTATGTAAAAAAAAATGTCGACCAGTTGTGTTTGTCGCGGGTTTCGAACACTCCCCGAGCAGGCGATTCCATATTAGCAAATCTAAATTAAAAGCACTAAATAAATAGCACTAAAACAAAAGGATCTAAAAATAATTAGCACTAAAAATAAAAAGCACCAAACTAATATGGGAAGCAAATGTTGTAAGGTTATGCGTATTAAGTAAAACTGCTTGGATTATGTAAACGTTTGGGCGAATTAATTTTTCGAATATTTCCACTTTCGATAGCCCACGAGATGGGTGGTACTTCTTAATGGAGATTCTGGAAATTCCAGTAATGTATTCGTCCGACTCGAGGCCTCCTTTGCCCGACTCGGACTTGTCTCATGTTCAGACAGGTGTAATATAACTTTCCTGTCATTTTTATCGGCTTAATTTGAAAACCCATTCAGTATATAACCAAAGTATATATATTGACAAAGTGTCCGGAGAATAAAGGACCACAAGAATCATTTTTCTGACAAGAAATGAATAAATGGGGACATGGAATTATAGAAGCAATTAGACAGGATTCGACTGTTTATTTTGTCATGGTACTGCTAGTTATTAAGTTCGATATATTAATTACCAATATTCTTCTTGCTGCCTATTTTGAATCCATAATTAATAATTTTGCCAGTTTCGAGTTTATACGGAATTATAGGCATTCATTCCACGTTGATCCGTTTTCTGGGAGAAATTCAAGAACACTCCGAACCAGTAGAATGCTGAGCCAACAGGAGTACAATCTATTCATTCATTTACTCAAGTAGTCTTCTAAATTAAAGGGGGCTCTTTAATGTGGGTTGGTCAAAGAAATATTTTAATTTCAAACCCAGGAAATAATCCCCACCTCCATTTATCCATTTTACACTATTTCCTTAATTGTTTATTCTTTCTGTCAGGAGTCACCAGGTACAATTTGAAAGGGAACAGGAGTAGCGCGCTCATAAGTTCCTTAATTACTGTAATCTCGGTAGGTTGCATGGCTATGATCTGGTTCTTCGAAAATTATGCACCTGAATATATGAGTCTCCCAAGGATTTTGTAAACACAGTCTCTTCTCAGTTTTCTCACTAGTCAAAAATCAGCGTGCGGCTTATTAACTCCGTTTTCTGCAAATCGTTCCAGAATGTGGATACTACCATCAAATTAAAAATGGTAAGGCGAATGTGGAAAATGATTGGTATGGGAATCTAGTAATTGGAAGTTTGGTTATATACTTATTTGACTACTCACTGATTATTACTCGAACAACCGGTTATAATTCATTGGTTACAAGTCAGCAGCGGTTTATTCAAGTGTGGCCATTCGTTTGGTATGTGCCAACAGTGTTAAGTTTAGTTACTCAGACCTAGTAGAAAACGGATTTTTTCTTACTCTACTTACAAGGACTGAGATCCGTATAATGTTGAGTCAAAAACAGTACGTTTTATTCCTCCGTCTAATCAATTGGTCTTCTAAGTTGAACTTGGCTCCATTCTTACTCGTCGAACACAGCAATATTTTAGCCTCAAATTCAGGGAAATATCGTCATCATATTGTTAATTTAAGCATTCTGCTCCATTTCCTCAATTCCGTATTCTTCTTCACAGAAGCCAAGATACAATTTGAGAGGAAACAAGAGAGCTGGGGTCTCATAAGTGGCTTAATTGGAGTAGTCTCGGCAGGTGCGGTGGGTTTGACCTGGTCCCTTGAAAAATATGCACCTGAGTACATAAGTCTCGCAAGGAACATTATGATGACTCATCAGGAATTTGGTAATCAATGAACTAACAATTGAAGGTTTGGATTGTGAAATCTGGGACTCACATAATATGTTGTAGAACAACCAATGACAACTACTTTAGAGCTATTGAGACCAGCCCATATCGAATACACTCCCTAAAATTATTTCAACCGTTAGTTTTCAGACAAATTATAAACCCTGGTATCGTCAAGAGGCAGTTTAAAATAATTATCTCACTTGTCAATAATTGTCAAATCCCGCTGTTGCGTATTTCGCTGTAACGCTATCAAGTGAGCTCGAATTAAGATATTAAAATTAAATTAGTTGAAAAAAATCACTTGTAAGTGCATGTGCAGTAGAGTACGAAAGAATTAGGAAAGTGGACTTTAATTTATGTATTATAACCTCAACTCAAAGGATGTGATTAGTAAGTTGTAATTGGTTGTTGTAAAATATGTATGAGCATGGATACGATTTGAAATTCGCTATGCAAACCTTGAATTGTTAGTTTAGGAATTCAAATTTGCAATTGCATAGAAATCCCATCCAAATATCTAAATTAGAATACAATATATTTTAGGAAAACGCTACCTTGAAACTGAACCAGTTGCCTCAAGGAGAATGCGAGAGATATTGTTTGTTGGATTCATCTATGCCACCGGCGCCTGCTCCCTTGCATTTGCAGTGATGTCCACTGTATTTGTTGTTGATTCAGCTGGGAATTGTATATTGAGTGCTGTATACTGCCCATGTTCCTTTTTTATATGTGCAGTAGTTTGTCATCATGGTATAACTCAATTCAATCTACTCATGGCATCAATCCAAACAATCACGTTCTGGTTAAGAAAAGCAAGGTATGGATATAAGAACCTTAATAAAGTTTCCATTTAAAACTAAAAATTTTGAATTCCAGCATTGAATGGCTTACCGAGTGGATCTCACAAGGTTGCAAGGTGCAGTTTGGTCAGCTGACAAAGTCATTTGAAATTTACCGCTCTGTGTTGTTGCTCAATGATCTTCACAACACTCTATTTGGATCTCTTTTTGTGCCAACTTTACAAATCGTATGCCTATGTTCACTGTTTATTTCAGTAGTGGCAGTCGTCATTTTTCGTAACTCAATTGGTCCTTTATTTTTTCTTGTATTTTTTGTATATGTGTTTGAACTTCTGTTGGTTATCGTTCCTGGTGCATTACTTATGTCCCAAGTCTACGGAATTTCAGTCAAGTTCAAAGGGAACATGCAACGTATAACGTTGAATCTCTTCCGTGAGAGAAGTAAAGCAAAATTAATACACATGAGAATCCAGTCTCTTCCTTTGCTAAAATCCCAAATTGCTGGTCTTTACTATATGGAAAGTAAAGCAAAATTAACACTACTGGATAATATTGCGCGTGGCATTTCATTTATGCTTATCACGTTCAGGTACTAAAAACCTCTGCGATACGGTGTTTTCTCAAATAAAAACCGGGAGCTATAAAATTTAATTGTAAATTACACTTTTTTTATTGAAACTGGACCAAACCCTTTACCATCTCGGGGAGGCAGAGGAGAAAAATTGAAGCTCTAACCACTAGGCATCCTTGCCAGGTGTAACATCGGGCTAAAATTCTTTGGCCATGAAGTGCTGGTGCTAAGTATATTCCAAATATTTAGCGTTATTTAATCTGTAGGATAAACATTTTAATAAGTTGTTTTATATTGATTTTGCTGCATATTCCTTGGTTGCCTGATAGGTAGCATTGAAGTCATCATGAGAGCCTGAACAATGGTAACGGACGATGGTCGTTTCGTACCATCTCGGGTGCGCTTATCAAAGTATCTCCAAATATGGGAGTGAATTAGTTCTAGCCAGAATATTGGTAGTGTCATTCCCATTTAGGGGTATCAAATCCGGGGGGTTTCAACAAAATCCGGATTTCGGATTTTGACGGATTTCAATTTTCAAATCCGGATTTGAATCCGGATTTTACTGTTCATGTGTTAACATCGAAATAACGATTTTCTACGCTTAAAAATTGATAAGGACAGGATTTATTTCAAGTTTCTCAAAGAAAATGGTGGCTTCTATCCGCCAGAAATTTCTCAACCTGAAAATACGATCTTAGAAAACAAAGTTTGTCCAAAATTTCGTCTCCTAACCTTGATCTAATTTTGTTACAAAAATATCCGGCAGATGAGAACACTCTCTCGGACTCGACACTTGTTGGTGGTATAGATTTTAGGAACTGATATGACATTTTCAAATGCAGCCCTCGGACTCCACCCGCCTCAAACATCGTCATCTCTTTTTTGATTACCAACGCCAGATCCTTTTCGCCAGTTTTGGTTTTATGTGCCCGTGAATCAATTGCTTCCAATGCTTTGTCCAGACGAGATTCCATATCAGAACGTTTCTTTTTCTTTGACGGTTGTGGCAATTCGACCACATCTGCTTCAAGCGTTTCTGGGGCTTCTGGAATTCGGTTTGAGTTCAACCTGTCAACTAGTTCTTTGAGGAGTTTAGCTAATCTGTTCCGGCCAGGAGTGCTAAATATTGGGTCCAAATCATCTGTAGTCAGATTTCCTGTGTGAAGATACTGAATTAGGCCAGAATATTCTGTTCGCCTCTCAGAAATTCTTTTTCGGATCGAGGCAGCCAATTCAAGACTTATTCCTTCACTCAATTCATCCAATTGCTCCAATGCAAAATTAATTGCAGAATCGGCAACAAGCAAATCAGCATCACGGCGACAGATTGCTTCTACCGCTAGTTTGATGGGTGTGAGTGCTGAGGCTAGTTTTTCCAGTCCATTAAATTCCCATTCTTCAACACGTGTCGAGGAGCCGATGTCAATTAGGGATTTCTGTATAGAAGTCTTAAGTTTGACAAATCGTTCAACCATCGAAAGTAAACTGCTCCAACGCGTCTTTGAATCCAAGATTAAAGAAAGCTCTTGTTGTTTGTCCGTCTTCACGTGAGCCACAAGGTTTTCAGTTTTCAAGGGCGACCGCTTGTACATTTTGACAATTTTTCGGCATTTGTCGATGAGTGGTTTGTAACAGTCATGTGTTACAACAGAATATTCTTCTTCAGAGCTGACCATTGGAAAGTCGTCCAATTCTGTTTCCGAATCCGAATCCGAAGTTTCATTTTCAGCATCACTTTGAATCTGTGGGCTCGAGGTGTTTTTTTTCCAGGGTAGAGTATATCCAGAATTCCAAGTTGAATTCCATGAGCAAAGCAAAGTTGATGGTGACATGGGCACAGTCGTCCGAACGTTCGGTCCGTCCGTCACTGCACTGACTACGTCATCCGAAAAGGATAATCCGTAAAGATTAAGCTTTGTGGTCACCATCTCCAATACAGCTTCCGATGTCAACGATTTTCGAATTGGAATGAGGCCAGACTTTCCTGCCCACTGAGAACAAGTACATATTCATGTACCTTCGCTTTCTCAAAGAACTCCACTCGTCGAATTCCACCGAGAACTTCACGCCTTCAGACTTCAGCTTCTGAATTTCCATTATTTGAAGTGATCGAAGTTCATTTGCGACTCCGAGCACCAGATTCATCACACCATTAGCAGACGTCGGAAGGGGATCGCTGAATTTTAGGGCAACAATTGCTCGTCTCAAATCCTCGGAGGTACAGAATACCGAAAATGGAAATCCATCCTTTGCACACATTCTTGCAATTGTCATTCTGAGAGAATCTTTCCGACAAGGAACGAGGAAGGCAGAGATGGTATTTTGAGTAGATTTCACTGAAAATAAGTATTATAATTAACTTTGTTTTAACACACTCGCATTCACCTCATTGTCGTTTTAAAAATATGTTTTTACCATTGCCATCGTTCGATTTTCTATCAATTTCCAAGTGGTGAATTTTGGACAGGTGGTTAATCAAGCATCCTGTAGATCCATGGTACTTTAAAATTTTTGAGCACTGCGTGCATTTTGCTGATTGACCTTTGGTGTCGCGAAGGAAGTATTTCCATACAGCACTCTTTTCCTTTGATTCAACGAATATTTCGGTTGCTCGGCTTGAATTGGAGCTCGAAGCTAAAATAACCAAATGTATGTTAAAGTACGCTTATTTTATTCCCTTGATAATATTTCAAAATGCTTACCCATTTAGGTTTAACAAAGTTGCGAGCCGAACTGATTAGTTATACGCCCAAATTGAATATAATTGAGTAAAAAGTAAAGTAGGAGGAATTACCTGCACATGGTTTATACAATTTTTTACAATTTACAAAAAGTCGCGGCTCGCGCCTTTAAATTGTCTTAAATTTCCCCTAAAATCCGGATTTCAAATGCAACAAATCCGGATTCAGAAAGATCCGAATCCGTCTAAAATCCGGATTTAAATCCGGACGCAAAATCCGGATTTAGACCCCTATTCCCATTAGAAATGCACAGAGTAGCATTGACTGAGACATTGGTGTTTTTTCACTCAACGACCTTACAACGTCCGGTTCCTTAATCCCATTTTTTGGATTTGGGATTTCATGAGACAACTTGAAGAGATTCTCCCAGTAGACATCAATGCCACCTCCGAAAACCCGAGACATGTAAAACGATGGAATGTTGTTGAATGGTGGTTTACGGAATACTGCCAGATGAACTTGACATTGAATGGTTCAGGAATCATGTGACACTTGCCACGGTACTCCATTTCTTTCTCTTTTAATTTGGACTCATACCAAGTGCGGTCAAAGGAAACAATAGCGCCCACATCTGGTAAATGTTTCAACCAATCTACACCAATCATTTCCTGAGTGTGCCTTTTCGTGTGGTTGACAAAAATTTGTGAAATTGAACGATTCGGCAAGAAGCGATTCACGGATCCTTTGTAGGTTCTTATGAACCTATCTGGCGTCCATCCTTTGGGTACAATTAGGCGATATCCACTCGAAAATAGTTCCTGGTTGGTGGTAAATAACAATTCGGGGAATGGGAGAGTAATCCCGCTCGTCAAGTACGATAAATAATTTTGTTGGAGGACGACAAAAGTTAAAACTAAACTACCTGCAAGTGTCTTGGTTCCATCCGACCCCTGACCAGGTTGTGCTAAAAAGTACCCCACGATATTTAAACCATTCCAGATTCTCCTACCCCTTCCAGTGGCAATAACCAATACAATTGAGGCTCCAAATAAAGTCCAAGTGAGGGAATCAAAAGGACTCAAAACCACCGAGGTCATGCTCGTTTTACCAAAATGTCTCCACGTTTTACAGTAAATGATGTTTTCATGTTTTATAAACAGAATGGACACTTTTAAATAATTCAAACGGTCCGACGGTAGAGGGCAGTTGTCGCAAAGTTCGAGAGAACCTTTCGGCTTCGGCTGCGTTGAAGGAACGTAGGTGACGTTCAAATATTTAGCTACAATCCCGCGAAGAACATTTATTTTTGAAATTTTTAAGGACTTCACACGACCAAAGAGTTCATTCTTCGAATAAGCTGCTGAATTTATCTTTTTCCATTCATCGCTCATCACTGGAAAATTTATAGCAATCTTTGTGGTACACAAGTAGTCGGATTTTTCAAAGGCTTTGACCAGTTCACTTGTATTGCTTGAGGCTAGCAGGTTACTGTCAAATTGCACTGCGTTCCTGCACAAATAAGTAGAAACTTTATAACCAACTATAACCACCAACTTTATATTTGTGTCCAGAAATGTATTGGAGTTTTGCAGAGAATTCCATAGTTCCAGCGATTCGGTTGCGGATGACAAAGTGATGAGCCAAAAGGTTTGATCCAGATCAACCTTCTTGGCAATTGCCAGAAGCAAATCCATTGCCACTTTGTTGGACTTTAGACAAAATAACCAATATGTTTGAAATGTTCCCCGCCCAAGGCGGTTCCGAATTGTGCGATTTGAGATTATGATTGTATTCAAGTTTTTAACCACATTAGACATGTGGGCATCAAACGTATTAATACACCACTCGGAATTGTTCCAACTATTTGTAATAATTTGCCAGCCACTTGGGCTAGGTTCAATGAAAGTTTGAGCGGAAAATTGTAGGAAATTAAAACGGAGAAACAACAAGATTAAGAATAGAGAAGCCATTTTACTCAAAAGAATTTAAAAATGTTGCAGAACCTCAATGCTCAAAAACATTCAATGACTCGAGTGAACTTTTGTCCTTGGTAACATGTTTCCAGTAATGATAAACCCGACTGTTCTTTAAGAAGCATTTTACAAGTATCCTAATTCTACCCAATCTGCATAAGTGTCGTGAGGAGTATGACTGGTTTGTATAGGTAGAGATTACATGTTAGTTTTTTTTATTTCACCAAACCTCAACTTATACGGTATCATAATCATAGGTTTATTGTCTGGTTTTAGCCAAGTTTTTATGTTCGGAGCTCACTATTTATAATATTTTCCCAACTCACTTTCATATGACAAACACGCCCATACGTCACCTGTTATTAAACTACCAATTTTAAGTGCAGTAAAATTTTATCCACAATTCACGGTATTCTGAGACTGCATATCATTTTGAAACACGCTCTATGTATTTTAAAAATAAACGTATTTAAAAACGTCAGGTTTCTGTCAGAATTTTGACTAACCTAACCTAACAAACTGAAAACTGAATTTGAAACCGTTTAAAAACTCTTATGGCTGTTAAAAGCTTACAAATAACTTTTTATTTGTAAGGTTTCAACAGCCACAAGAGTTTTTAAACGGTTTCGGTTATAAGTCGATAAATTCTAGTCAGAAATCGTTTTTTTATCGCTCTTGGGTTTTTAATTTCTTTTTTAAGAGGTTGCCCATTTTCACTATTTATTCAACCAGTTAATCAATTATTACGACAATTACAAGTCATCCACA
>JAQIYD010000101.1:0-12872 GCA_034699565.1 Anurida granulata
ACAATGGCCCTGTCATACTTCGTTTCTCACCAACATCCGAATACTTGACATTTCTCAGATACGATGACACGGATGTTGACCTTAAGCAAGTTCCACTCTACGGAGATGCCAGTGATGCAATTTCAGATAACACTTATCCAAAATGGAAGAAAGTTTACTGGGCCATGGTAAGGCAGTCCATTACTAACACCAAAAAAATTAAATTATTTACTTGTAAATTAATTACACAAGTAAACTGTTCCGCAGGCGGGGCGACCAATTTCGAAAATGTCGGTGCTGTTGGTTGATCTAACTGTTCCAGATGAGGAAATTCCAGATTCCGTTGTTGCCATTTCCTACCCTGGTGACGACATCGAATTTCACGAGCGGATATTTCTACCTGCGTGGATTTCTGGAACTGTGCTAAAAATTGATTGGAACGACAGAGCAGGTCATTTGGGCGCCACCTACGAGTGCCAAGTGGGAAGTCAAACTCCTGTTTGTACCGAAGTAAAACTAGAAATAAAACCAGCAAAATCAAAAATACTTTTTACTGAACTCATTTTTGAACAGGTATATCGCTACATTAGCCCAAATATTGAAGAATTTGGAAAAGGATACAATGGTTTTATTCCGATGCCTGTTAGGAATGAATATCTTTCGGTCTACCCTGTACTTGTCTCACATTTGCATTACTTCCAAGTAGTAAGGGTGAACTTGGACAATTATGAAGAATACACCACAGTCACTTTCCAAGAATTCACAGTCAAAAGTCTTATTGGATTTGATGAGATCATAGGAGAAGTGTAAGCTGATTTCTAGTTTGAGAAGTCTAGGTTGATTGTTTTTTTTTATTTTGTTTTGTTCAGTATTCCAAGTTTACTGAAATGATTTACACTGATTCCTTTTCCGTAGATACTTTTACGCCACTGGATTTCTCCCTGATGGGGGTCCTGACTTTAGCCTCCACCACGCCTACAAAAAGAATTTGAATGATCCCGCTGAGAATCAGGCTCAATGTGTAACATGTGCCTTGGTGAATTCATTCGGCGAAGGATGCGGATCAAATGCAGTGAGATTTAATGAAGATTTTACACACTTTCTACATATCTGTGAAGGACCAGGAATTCCTGAAACTGTGATTCGTCAAAATGATGGGGTATGGATTCGATCCCTAAAATAAAATTAATTTAAAGATACAACTTGTGAACTTGTTAGAATTGTAACATTTTTAAATAGATTTATGGCACCATTGCAAATTTAGAAACAAATTCGGAGTTGCGGGACAGTCTGGCGGAGATTCAGTTACCTGGGCTTTTGGAGTACACTGTTCCAATTCCGGATTCAGAATTTGTGGCTCGTGTGATGCTTAGGGTCCCTCCGAATTTTGACCCATCTGGTCAAACTAAATATCCGCTATTCATTGACACGTATATGCTTGACACAAAACCACATTAACTTAACCAGATTAACCAGATTGACCAGATTAGCCAAATTGACCAGATTAACCAGATTGACCTGATTAATACTTAAATGAGCGTTTTCATATTTCATTTTTGAATTTGTCAGATATCCAAACATCGCCGTTCCTTCTATCCATAGAAGATTTGGTATTGAACCTGGCCACGTACTTAGCGGGACGAGGGACATAATTGTTGGACTAATTGACGGAAGATGCACAATTGACCAATCTTGGGATAGCCAAGCATTGCAATACATGAACTTTGGTCGAATTGAATTTGAAGATCAACTCACTACGACAGCGTAAGACTTACTTGCTCTTATTTTGGTTATTCAACTAATTTTAAGCTACTTCCTCATTTATCCTTCCGAATGACTAAGGTGGCTTGTAAACAATTTGAATTTTATCAATCCGAATCATACTGCAATTTGGGGAGAATCGTACGGAGGTTATGCAACCTTAGGAGTAAGATTTCATTTTAAAATCATTTAAAAGAATATCAATTAAATGGTTCGTTTGTTAACAGGTTTTGAACATGGATACGGAGAATGTTGTCAAATGTGGAATTGCCGTAGCATCCGCCACATCAGCACTTTACTTGGGTAAGTAATTTTGGATTTGGGGAACCCAGACTAATTTTTTAACTATCTTAATTTACTAATTTTTTATCAAACAATAAGGTTCTTGGAACGAAGGCCTACTAGGTGGTCCACCAAATGAGTTCAACGTAGACGCCTACAACCGAAGCTCAGTCTGGTACAATGGAGTGGAGAACTTTAGAAATAAGAAACTCCTTTTTCTCCACTCAGATTCAGATCTCCAAGCTCAAGTTGTGAACATTATGGCCCTCATCAGAGAGCTCATCAAGAACAATATCAAGTTTGATATGATGGTAAATTATTTCCAATCTTAGAACAGTAATGATTAATTTAAAATTTTAAGTTTTTATAACTCAGCATTGTTTGATATACTAGATGTATCCGAACATTGGGCATTTAAGGGACTTTGCAGACTTTGGCGACAGGTATGCCAACTGGCTCCACTACTTGACTACACTCGAAGATTTCCTCGTGGAGAAATGCTTCATATAATTAACAGCACAATTAAATTGGGATTTAAATAAATTAAGATATGGTGCAATAGTAAACTTTTTTTAATCACCAGATAAGGATTTAGTCGCAGGGTGTTGCCGGCCTACCCTTATAAAGTGGTTTTGTTAGAATGGAGGGATCAAATTCATCACCGCACTTTTCTCTCTGAAATCATTCAGAGAGAAAATCCGAGACTGACTCTCCATACTTTTTCCAAAAAGGATTCGGAACACCAATTGTAACTAACAATGTTAACCACTTATCATTTTTGTTTGGTTGAAATAATTTCAGAACCAATTGAGAAGTTTCCCCATCGTCCCCGGTGAACACTTTAGTCTGGTCCCAAAAATTTAGAAAACGGGAGGAAGTTCTTTGAATTGACTGAATGGGGAATGAGAAATTCCATTTGATTTTCCATGCTCTCGTTATGCCCCCAGCAGGGGGTTGATCCTGTCAGTTTTATTTTGATGATAATGAGGTGGCACGGAGGGGGGTTTCCTCCACTTGGGGTTATTCAGTCCCCTTTGTCCTTTTCCAAAACCAAGGGTTCATCCTGGGTCAATCAAGGAACCAACCACCGGAAACACCAAATTTAAATCAAGTCTTCATCTCCAAATTAATTTGGCACTGGAGCTTAAGTTTTACTTTTTCCAATTTTTCGCTTTTTCAAACGAGACTGAAGAAAAGTAGAACTTTTTTGTCAAAAAGTTTAACTTTAATTAAATTTTTCGTCTTGTATCAAACGTTTATGGGTTTTGAGACAAAAAACGGAATTCATCAGGAAGTTTCTTTGTTGGCAAAATGCATTTGTGAGAAATTCAAAGTCTTCATATAGTTAGTTCCCCATTTGAGGAAGTGGGTTTATTTTGATTTGCATGAGAATGAGTCCCTCCCAATTCCGAATTGTCAACCCCGTCAAGTCAACTCAATTCAGAAAACCCTCCTGGTGTGGATTTGTGATGTGGAGATGTGGACAGAATTTATCCCCTCCTCACTACTCCTGGAAGTACAGGGTTCCAGATGGCAACAACAAAGTTCCCGCTCCTTGTTATTGGTTGATGGGATTTAAACATTGGAAAGTGTCGTGTCGATGGAAAGAGGGCGCGGAGAAATGAAGAGGAAAATTAACAGAATGGCAAACTATCCAACTTGTCGTCTCATTATACCGGGCTCCTGACAATGGGTGATCAGTAAACCCACTGCTCTAATACAATCTTATCTAAAATAAATACAAAATTGCACAATGAGAACAATTGGAAGATGAAAATAGTTTTAAACTTTATAACACGCACTCTTTCCTCCTTTTAAATATGCGACGAAATAGGAACGAAACAACTAATTTTAGAATTTGGATTTGACATGTCATGTAAAACTTTCCCAAAAACGTCTTAGTTTGGAATATGAACACGTTTCTTTTTCTGGTCTGCTGTTGTGTTAACCCCTGTAGAAATTACAAGCCGATGGTTTTAGAACATTTTGTTCTTTTGTAGTTCCTGTTTATGACGAGGGGAAACATAAAAAATGAACGTGGTGTTTTACATTCTTACCCGATTTCTCAAGGAGGTCCCCTCATCTGGTCTTGGCAGGCCAATTTTAGCCCAGAAAATGTTGCTAACATGTCCATTCAGATTGGAAATAAACTTGCATTTTACCAAATAAAAACAAAGCCATGCCGTACTTACGTTGTGGTATTTGAATTTAGCAGCTAACTTCTCATTTGTCTCCGACAAACACCAAAACTTGTTTCATAATTTGTTGAATGTATGGGGAAATGCGACGAGTGAAACAGAACGGAAAGGAAAGTTTCCTTTCTCCCAATAGCAGTGCCAAGAAACATTTCACCCGGAACAAGAAATCACTTCGGAAAAGAAGAAACACTCCTCACAACCTCATATTCCGACCCCAGGGAAAATCTCGGGACGAAAAACGTTAAGGAATTTTTGTCATTTGATACAGGCAATAAAACTTGCCAGTTGAAAATAAAGTTGTGCAATTTCTTTACCTCAGTAGATATTTCCTTTTTTACCATACTACAATTAGAATTCAAAATTTATACAAAGTTACATTTCCGTCTACAAAAATGTTCTACAAAACTTTTCCTGTTTGGTTTGATATAACAATTCAAAAATAAAATTTATTGCCAAAAGAGTGTCAACTCAAGGCAAGTTTCCATTATTGTTTTTCTCTGCGGACTTCCTGGTAACTATAGCGGAGATCTAAAAAGTTCTGGTTTTGAAAGTTTGTTGTATTCCAACAACGCAAAACTCCTTTGGTAATAAATAACCATAACAATACTGTTAAAAGAAGACAAATTGCATCTGTCATGAACAATAAAAGGGAAATTGGGGTCCACCCTTTTAAAATCGCGTGTGGAAGTTTCAGTTTAAAAAAATGACAAATCATAAAGCTCAACACTTTTCTTAATTTTTATAAATTCAAATGTCATTTTTCTGTCCACCTGAATTTGTCTTGATGAAATTCTTACTTTTTAGTTTAAAAAATGTGCTTAGACTTGTCTTCTGTGCCGTTTTCAGCGTCGCTGTGTAAAAACGCTCACTTTTACTATACAAAGTCTGGAAAATGACCTCCGAGCGTCGTTAAAATTCTACATTTTCAAAATAGTCTGATTAAGATTCTTTCCCTTTCCTCTTTCCCTCCACTGAAATCTGGTTCCAAAAACTAATGGACTGAATATTCAATTTCCTCCTTTAAATTTTTTACCGACTTAAGTTTACAGGACCCGTCCATTTTTAGGCTCCAGAGGGAAGAGTGGGGTTGGTGCTAAGGCGTTTAGAGTGAAAGCCAATTTACGAAACTTAAGAACTTCATTGAATTATTCTCACCCTTTTATTTTACTTTTTTCTCCTTTCATTCAACCTAAAGGATCAAAACTGAATAATCCGCTAAAAGCCAAAGCACTCTCCATTCGTAACTAAAAACTCGTAAATGAGTGAAACAAGCATCTGGTCAAAATCTCGTTAAAATTGGTATAAAGTTTGCAAAGATTTGACTATTTTTTATAACTTCTGCAGCTTTTGGATTAATAAAAATAATTGAGAAAAAAGGAGTTTTACAGAAATACGTTGTGCTGGAAATTAAAGTTAAATCTTGTTGTTTGCTAATTGGAAAACTTTGAGACCCCTTGGCGTCGTTCTTAACCCTACGGAAGTCTCAAATGGACGGAAACAGAATCCACCAGTACCAGGGGGATCTCCGTATTTTTCTTTCTCCAACTTCCGGATTTTAATACTCTCTCTCTCTCTCTCTCTCAGGAACTAAGGCCGCAAAGTTAAGGATCCTGGTGGGGAGTTTATGCTTTAGGTGTGGAAACCATTCATTCTCTTTTTCTCAAAGGAGGGTAAAGACGGTTTAAGAAGTTTCTCGCAGAAAGAGGGGGAAGTCCTTTGTTATTATTGCACAAAAATAATCTTAGGGGAAAAGAAAGATGGTGGGGAAAGTTGGGTATTATTATAAAAGTATATTTGTAAAAGTATATTTTTATAAACGTGTGTTCTTTATGA
This sequence comes from Anurida granulata, assembly GCA_034699565.1. Taxonomy (NCBI): domain Eukaryota; kingdom Metazoa; phylum Arthropoda; class Collembola; order Poduromorpha; family Neanuridae; genus Anurida; species Anurida granulata. The sequence continues at coordinate 6,054 of JAQIYD010000101.1, forward strand.
AAGTATATTTTTATAAAAGTATGTTCTTAGAAAAGTTAACCCACGACTATGCTCCCCTTATTATTGAGGTTCAGGCGGGAATTTGTGAAAACTCAAAATTGTCTGCCAATTTGTAGAATGGGATCAAACATTAAGTGGAATATACTGACGTAGGCCAACCATTTCCGGAAGTCAGAAAAGGCACAAAGTGGGTATCTTTCATACCGGAAACTGCGAGAACATTTATCATTCTTAAAATCCCGTCTCAAAACTTCTGTCACTTTTATTCCCTCCTTTGCTGCTAAGGAGAAAGTCAGAGATTTCCTGGAGAAAGTTGGGCTTGTTGGAATGAATGGTGCGTAACGACACTGCGTTTTTGTCAGGAATTCCTAGAAGTTACAAAAAAGCAAAACAAAATGAAATCACTTGTTGGGTGTCTCGAATCCAATTTGCACACCCGTCGAACTTCGTGGAGTTAATTAAGAAAACTTTAGTGGAATTTGACAAAGGGGAAATAAAACCGTGCCCAGAAGGGCTTAACTTGTAGTGCTTCGCCCTTGTTGGGGTTCTAGGGGGATTTGTTCCGGAGTAAAAGCGGGAATGATCAATTTCACATTTCGAGAGTCAAATTAGTCTCATCAAAGTGTAACTTGAGGCGATGTTGGCTTCGTCGTTTCGTCTGCCGAGGGAGTGATCGAATGTTCAGAATATCATCAAATCTCTGTTTTGGTTCCTCGCTTACTTGTTCCTTCATTTCCGGAGAAACACGAGGGATTCAAATTATTTCGGCGGGAAAATTAATAATATCTTCCCCGGAAATGGTTAAGGGAATTCCGTGTTAACAAAGGGAGTCCCTCAGGTCTTCGGTTGTCAGATTACGTGCGCCTTGAGGGAATGATATCAAGCTCATTCTCACACAAAAATCCCTTCAATTCAAGAATTGAGATTTCCATCAAATTTCCTTAAAATTCATTTTTAACATGTTCAAATTTTCTTACAAAAAAATGATAATTTGGGTGATATTTTTCAAGAATGTTAACTTTTGTTCTGTTCATTTCTAATTGTTCAGGTCCAGTTTCGAAATTCCTGAGTTGAAGTGGGATTCAATTGAAGTGTGAAGCTTATGAAATCTTTCAAGTACAAAAAGAGGGAATTCGACAATGAGTCACGGTATCATCCCTCCCAATGATCATCCTTTAGATGTTAAACTTTGGAAGAAGGAGGGGAAAGTTACCCTTTCTCTTTCTTAATGGTTATTCCAAATAACATATTTTCACCATCCATGTCCTAATCCATATCTGAAATTATTCATGCTGGGATGGTTTCTTGCTCCAAGGGTCTGTTTAACAGTGTCTCCTAACTGGTGTTTCTGGAGGGATAAAAGATCTTTGCTCCCTTCCTAATCCACACACCCCGACTTTAATGATCACGATGAGAATGGAAATGAGTAACAATAAAGAATTTATTTTTCCAATTAATATTTGATTTATGGTTATTTCTGGGATCCCTTTCCTTCCCTCTCCTCTCAAAGGAGTCTTAATGACAATGAAAGTTGAATTTCGGCGCAACAATGTTAATTGGAAGTCGTGTGGAGCCTCAGAATGACACACGTGCCCGGGAGTCGACCGAGAGAAATCCTTGATTATTGAAGGACTTCCTTTGGATCCGTTCATTGTGACAGTCACACACGCCAGAATTGAATCATTGGACGGGCTATAAAATAATCGCCCAACTCGGGAGCACCTGCACAGTTAGATAAAAATGTGAAGCGCTATACACTACAGATTGTACGCTAAACAGAATAAACCAAACATTAGCAAATTTAATTAGTTGAAGGTGTACTTCTAGTTCGAAATAAACGTAAGGTCAGTCAAGGTCACCGAGTCAATCTCGGGAGTTTTGGTGTAAGAATATTTTAAAGTAATTTTAAGTGGCCGAAACCTCGTGGTGAAAATGGTGGTCCGATTGTCCAACCCAACGTTGCTTAACAACCAGAATCATCAAATTGGCATAAGAACTCTTTCTATTTGGTTGTCAAGGAACCTTGGTCCAACCTGTTAACCTTTTACGGGGTTAGTTTCCTCCTTCCGTTTCTAAACCGTTGTTGCACAACAAGAACTGTCTATTCATCGATATTTGAATGACCACATTCTAAGATGATTCGAACTTTGTGCATGATCGGCGTGAGTTTCTCTACTTTAATTCATTGGTAGAGAGCTCCCTCCCATAAAGATACAAGATGATTCGAATGAATTCAGCATGCCATTCAATTTCATTCACATATTCGTAGTCTGAGGACCATCGGCTATTTCTTCAGTTTCACCCTATACGTGGAAATTATGGTCAAAGGATTTTAACCTCCAGTAAAGATAAAATAGCGGCCATTGCTCTAAAAATATCAATTCTGGCTCGAAGTGACAGGTCTAGTACATCGAGACAATGAACAACCAAAACATTTCACAGAAACACCCGATGAATAGCCTTATCATAATTGAGACTGGAATTCTCAATTTAGGCGATTGACACCATGACGAGGTTGCCGAACAAAAGATTTTATGCACCCCAGGAATACTTAAAAAACCCGAAGAAATAATTTGGATTTACCCTGATTGAATTTTTCTTAGTTTTAATTGACTTTATAGCCTCAAGAATAAATTAATATCCCAAAATAAATCACCGCTCCATTTTCAAAGTGAAAGTGCAAGTTTCCAGCCTGGGACAGCAATTTGTTTTATATGCACTTTATAAGTTAAAACTCCACTGTTTAATGAAGGAATCTTTAGGGATTGGAATCGGAATCTCAATTACGCGAAAAGAGACTGACGCGTTACTAAAAACGATTTCTCTTTGACAGAAGCATAAAACCAGAAAAGCGCCCCCTGATAATTATTATTTGATGTAAATTTTTTTGAATAAATCCATTAATTTTTGGGCTACATAATTTCAATAATACTACATCAAAAACCTAGTCTTTTGAATTATTTGCATTATTTTTGACAATATTTTAAATTTGTTGCATTAAATTGTTTTGGGGATACAATTCAGTCAAAACCCAATTTTTTTAGTCAAATTGGGCAGAATTTATCCAATCTGCGGAGTTCAATTATGGGGTGGAAAGAAACCCTTTTTTGGGGGGCCGTTTAAATTGTTGCCACTTCGATTCCATTGTGGCCTTAAGGGGGAGGTAATGAAAATGAACGACATTTTCCTGAGAAATGGGAAAATATGAAGAAGCGCAACCACATCACAGAGCTGAAAAGAGCCTTTAAAATTCTTGCCTAGTTTCCGCGCCGTTTTCCCTTTCCTCCCCCTCTTCGACAAAACTGCTCACCAACTACGCTCTGCTAGTAATTCCAAGTAAAGATTCATGCAATGTACGGCAAACTTTGAAATTTCGATTTTTCTTTCCACAAAAAGTTTCAACAATTTTTTCAAAATGTTTTCAAAACTTATTATGTTTCTTATTTTTGTGTCGAAATTCTGATTTTTTTTTTCAAAATTTTGAAACCTTTTCCTTTTTCATGGTTCAAAATTGAAAAAAAATTGAAATTATGCTTTTTACAAACTGTTGATTTCAATTTCAAAGCAGCCGACTTTTTTAAAAATTTCAATTAGTTTTTGAAATTTTGAAAAAAAATTGATTTGAATGGGATTTTTTTAAATGAATAATAATAATAATGATAATAATAATAATAATAATAATATATTTCTTAAGAAATGTGTTAGTCGATTAGAAAATCAACGGCGAAAAGTAAGTCAAGAAGTAGTAGCCCTAATGAAGCGGAAAAGGGAAATCAAGAAGTCAAATATTGTAAAGTCAGGGGAACCGGAAATGATTGTTTAACACATAAGTTAATTTAACCTTTGCATTTAATTTACACAAACCAAATTAATTGAAATTGAAAACATAATGATGAAAGTTGTTCTTCACTATTACGCCGTCGTTCGGACGTAACGCGTGTACAGCCCCTACTCAACCCCTTCAAAATTAGGTATCAGTGATCGTCAAATTACAAACAAATTAAGAAAAAGCAATGAAAACCAAGGTAATCCCATCAGGCTTACCGTATTCTGAATCGCTTGGTGTAAAGAAACTAATTTTAATAGTTTTGTCCTGGTTTGGCCCGAATCAAATAACTGCAATCAGTTTCTTTATTTTGTCAAATGAGAAATATTAACAAATCGCCGCCAGGGAGAGGGAGGAGGAGGGGGAAAACGAGACTTTCTTAACAGTAATAAGAAAGGCTATTTTCAGGACAGTGCACATGTTTGGCTTTATCTATTTTGTTCATATTTTTTATTCTAGAAGGTCGTAGAGATTGTTCATACTAGGCAGCGAAAGAGACGGCGGGCCTATCATGGGCAAATTTGTAGTTGGTAATTAAATATTTACAGGTAATTTTAATTAATTAATTCTCGCACTTAAGCTTAGCTAATCAACAAAAGGATCCGTTAGGTTGTTGTAGAAAGTCAGCCGAGTCGAACGACATAATTTGTACAATTTTCTTTACCCCAAAACCGATCCAGTCTTTGCCACAAGATTGCCCCACTTTGACGGTTGTGGAGATAGCCTTACCTCCCCCTTAACTCCATAAAAACTCATTCAAAATCAGTTTGATGATTTTTACTTGCTCTTATTTCTGATTTTGCTTTACGACGAGTGTCAAGTCAAGTTGGTGAATTTATTGACGATGAAACATTTTGAAACGTTGGCGTTCCTGATTTTCCTATTTCCTATTTTCTCGTTTGCGGAACAAAGTGGAAGTAAATCCGATAAATTAAAAGTCCTTCATCTTTTTTATTACGAATCTCACATAATAATTTTACGTGGCCCATCTGTGGATTGCAAAAACTTGCTGAACCAATTTTAATTCTGTCTTTAGATATGAGTTCCTCGTTCGCTCGTGCCTTTTTATAAGATTTAATATGATTTAGTCTAATTTTCTTTGCAGACGAATGCAGATGGAGCTACTGTGCTGGATATTTTGTAAGTGGGGTCGAAACTTGTCATGCCTATGGATCCGACTGGAGATATACAGGCCAGTATGCTAGCAATGACTGTGACGGTACTAACCTGCAAGTATATTGCTGCCGTCCTACACAGGGTACAGAGCCATGAACTTTATTATGTGAATGCTCTGATTATTTACTTGTACTTTCAGACTGCATTTACACTCGTACGTGTTTTGGGAGTCAGTTTAAAGGTGCTCGTGCTTGTGACTGGGATTTTGGAGATGCTTATAAGCAAACTGGGAAATCGCAAAGGTGTGTGGATTCTCACGCTAGCCATTTCCGTTGGGAATGCTGCAAAAAATAGAAACCTAGATTAAAAACGAGCGTAATAAAACCTGTTTTCTAGATCAATTGAATCCATAAAGTGCAGTGCACAGCAAAAAGTTTCGAACTCGTGTACAAAGCCAAACATCCTAAAGATTAAGTAAACCATTGTGTATTTAACTGATAATTTGTAACTAATTTATAAACTAGCTGGTCGGCGGTCGGAATTCAAAATGACGCCTGTTTTGGCGTCAATCCTCGCCGCGCCTGTTTAATCATCTCCTTGTGCATCCATGAAATCTTTATTTAATATACTGAGGCCGTTTTCCCTTCAGCATCCGATTCACTTTCATTGACAGATTTATTGTCTGAAGATTTATGTACGTATGTGTACGTACATAAATTACGTTTAAGAGGCAGCTCTCAATATATTGATTTGTAGAGAGACTCACGCCGAGCATACACAAAAATGTCACATTTCGGTCGCTCCTAAAAACAGCTTTACATTACAGGGTTTCTCCTCTGGGCTTCCCCACTACTTTTAAACCTAGTCGATTTAGTCGGAAATTTAATGAGTGAAGGCAGAGGGACATCTACCGAGTTCTCTGGCACCATGATCGGTTGGCCATGTACTCGACACACAGACGGGCGTCGTTGCGATTTCATGCCATTAGCACTAAAATAAAGAGCACTACAATAAAGAGTACTAAATAAAGAGCACTAGAATAAAGAGTACTACAAATAAAGAGTATCACAAATAAAGAGTACTACAAATAAAGAGTACTACAAATAAAGAGTACTACAAATAAAGAGTACCACAAATAAAGAGTACTACAAATAAAGAGTACTACGAATAAAGAGCACTACGAACAAAGAGCACTGCAAATGCAAATAATATTAATTGTATGTAGATAACCCTTAAACAATTTGCCGTCAGTCTCATTCATTTAGCCATAAATGCCCAAAACTAGAAGTCAGTAGAATTCAATACTATATAATGTGTAATGGTTTTATTCCTATTTTCTTTAACTACTCCGGAGAGCTCTTTGGCTAAGTCGCTGGACGGTTTCCATGTTGTCGCTGGTTAGGTTAGCTAACTAACCTAAACTAACCTAAACACTAACTTAACCTAAAAATCGTAGTTAGTTTAAATTATTCTGATTTCAAAGAAAGGGTAATTCTAACAGTAAATAGGCTCGCTTGAAAAATGCAGTCAAATCTTAAAAAAAAGCTTATAGGTGCTAATGGGAATTGAACCAGTGGCTGCTTGAAGAACAAATAAGCGAGCAGACTACCTAACCTAACCTAACCTTACAAAAGGGAACTTGAGACTATCTAATTTTGTAGTTAAATTTTTGTTGAATTGTTAAAAAAATTTTAAATTGGGTTTTATTTGTAGTACTCTTTATTTGCAGTGCTCTTTATTCGTAGTACTCTTTATTTGTAGTACTCTTTATTTATAGTACTCTTTATTGTAGTGCTGTTTATTTTAGTGCTAATGGCTTGCTTAATCCAGAGATTTATCAAGTACAATTTTATAGCCATCTGTGGGGTTTAAATAAC